>VZRH01003699.1:949399-988687 GCA_013397555.1 Urocynchramus pylzowi
TTTTTTTTTTTTTTACAAAAAACTGCAAAGGCTTTTGGAATAGACAGTTCTTTAACTCCTGTTAAAACAATGTAAAGACTTACTTTGATGTTTTTTGGATAAAAGTTTTTTTCTTTGATACAGATGAGAACTCATTATAAAATTAAGTTTCAAGCCAGAACTGTTTTGGGTCTCAATAATCTGCTGCCTAAACTGTTGGTGAAATTTAAGGGTTTTTTCCTTGATTTAAGGTAAGAAGAGGATGAAGTCTCAAATCTCAGGAAATAAATGCTTGATAAGAATCTGTGGGTTTCATTTTTATTCCACACTCTCCCCTCATTCAGTATACCCTTTTCTTCCTAAATTATGTCAGTTGTTTTAGCTATCTATTATTTTCATCTCTATGTTGTAGAGAAGAAATGTGGATTTAGCTCACTGAAACCAGGAATAGTAATTGTTGGGGTGTTTTGCACTCCACCTTAGAAATCTTTCAGTGGAAATGCCTTTGATACCATTGTGGTTTAGTCCAGGTTTCTGTATGGAAATTTGCAAAGTTCTTATCATTATCTTACTTCAGTTTTTGTTATTTGTTCTTTTTTTTTTTTAGATTTTACAATTATGAACCCACAACATCCAGTTAGGAAGAATGAACAATGTTAATTAATTATGGATTAAATTACAAATATGCAAATGTTTAGTAGGTGTGTACATCTCATAACTGCTGTAATAACATCCATAATAGATAATAGTTTTCTCAGAGTTTGACAATGCTGTGCAGCTGCTATGCCAGATCCAACCTGCTGCTGGCCAATCCCTCCCTGGGGCACTGTGGCTGCTGACTAGGTACATCTGAGACAAAATGTGAGCAATTCCATCTCTAGTGCAGTATTCACAATAGAAAAAGAAGCTACTGACCTGGGAAACCCAGGTTCTGGATTGTCAGGCCATGACAAAGTAGAAAGAGACCACAGGTTGTTTTTCTAGTCAACTATTTAATGGTTGCTTTTTGTCCTTGTGGTGAAATAGATTGATAAATGTGTGTATATAGCCATATATATGCATATATAGTCATCCTTACAGCACCTTTTCTTACACAGGTTTTTGTCATACACATAGTCTTCTGAGAGTGAACACACAGGCTGAGGACCAGTTGTTTCCTCTTCAAATGACCTAGAAACTTTGAAGCATTTTCACAGTGAATACGTGTGCAGTCATGAGCATGGGCAAAGGAAAGTTATTCTGGTATTTCACATCTGCCACTGAATTACTGTATGCTGGAGAGATTGATTTTCCTCCCTCCCCCCCCAGTCACTGGGGTTTTATTAATGTAATATTTCTATAAATAACTTTAAAGTTACAAATAAATTGCTTTGGATACATGCTGATGACTAATGCTATGGAGTCTCAGTCTGCACCTGTGGCAGACAGTCTAAACAATTTAGGTTGTTTTGTTTCTCTACAAAACTTGACTTTCTTTTTGCAGCGAGTTTCACTGAACTATGTTGGTCACTTGTGCAGTTTGAAGAAATATAGCAAAAGTGAGAAGTCTGAGATACTTTGAGGCAAAATTTAGTTCTTTGAGAAGGTTTCAGAATTCTTTTCTTCTGGCTGTTGAAGGTGAATATTGAATTTATCAAGGTATTTTATAATCTTTGAATTTCTTTTGAATATTCAAGGTTTAAAAGATACCTAGGTCAAAATGACTTTGAAAGAATATGGCCTTGGCTGAATAGATAGTATCCAGTCTCCTTCCATGCAGGTTTAACTGGAATTGTTCAAGCTGCTAAGTTCTAGGTGATTGCTGTATGCTCTATAAGGAGATTTATTTAAAATTGCTTAAAAGCTGCTCTCAGTGGGGAATTCTGCTGCTCGTTCCCCTAACGACTTCAGCTGCAGAGAACATATGACGTCTTATTCATTAACTGTCTTTGCTGCTTGTTTGCTTTCAGTAGAGTTCTAGAGATTGTTATATTGTTTAGTAAACTCAATATTGCTGGATCCTGGCTGCTTATGGCAATTGAGATGAGATTAGATGCTTTTGTTAACAGGCCCCAGACTTTAAATTTATAGGGACTAGGCACCATCTGTTCTCAATTAAAGGTCCTGAGCTCTGAAATTAATTCCTTCCATTGGTCCATTAGACTCAATCTTTTGACCTGAAGTCATGATAAGGTTATATTAGCCTCTTGAGTCTTGGAAAAGTGAGGAGTTCACGCAGGGGCAGTGCTGAATATTCCTTTTAGCCCTTGTATCAGTGTAGTTAGAGGGCAGAAAGCAATGATTGTTTTTCCATTTTACAGGTAGAGTGAGATTTTTTTAAAATCACCCTGGAGATTGAGAGCTCACATCCTCGTGAGTTGTAATAGGACTTGTGCTTCTAAATCACTGAAGTGCTATTGAAAATCTTTCCCAGGAAAAATCAAATTAATAGAGAGAATGTTGACTAAATTCACAGGAAGACTTGATGTAGAAGTGGGCTGAGTGTAAAAGTCCATTGTTCCAGGCTTACATTTGCTCATTAGATTAGCAGTGTTGTGCTTCAGCTCTCTTTCATTGATTCCTTCTGCAGCTGCAAAAGGATGGGGATCTTAGCAGAAGTCCCTGCCCTAGAATTGCTCAGCCAGGGCATTTGCTGACTTTGTGTCTGTTCTGTGGAGTGTAGAAGCTGCAAAGAAGAAATGGATGGACAGACAAATGGGTTCACGTTTTTGTGGTTCTAACTCTCCCCTCTTTCCCATTTGCTTTTTATATTTTACTGAAAATTGAGGTTTTCTCTCTGAAAATATAGCAGGACAATGCTGTGGAGTGGAAGGAAATTGTAACCAGGAGATTTTTAGTTTCAAAGGAAAAGCTCCAAGTTGTCAAATAGCTGTGCTGGTGAGTGGCAGTTCCTATAAACATGAAAGTGTGTTTTAAAGGTTTCAGGATCTGGTAGTTCATCAGCAGACTTTGATTTTAATTATACAGCGCTACTAATCCTCTGGAATACAGTTTGTAAGAGTTTTTGAGACTGAAGGCTCTTCAGTGTCCTGTGAGTGTTCCTGTCTTATTCCAAAATGTAATTTATTAGAATGTTTTGGGATCTGCTGGCCATTAGGCTATGAGTAGAAACCAGCAAAGAGAGAGTTCATATGCCTGTTTTTATTCCTATGCAACAATCCCCATGACATAAAAAATACAGCTAGGTAAAAATAATTCTTTTGTCTGCTGCCTGCAATAAGGAGTTCATAAAGATTAGTAACTTGGAAGTTAGCTGTTTTTCAACATTACTTAAACTGGAATAATCTTAGAGTCCCCATGATACAAGGCATTATTTGTCAAGTGTGGTTTAGATGCTCTGTGGCATGTATATAAATTTCAAAATTCATTTTCAGTTGTTACAAATGCTCAGATCCATTTTTGAAAATATAAGAGTTCTTACCTTTTTCCCAAATGTAACATATCATATAAAACTATTAATGGAACTTACCCAGAAAATACTGGTGTCCACTTTGTAAACATTAACAACATTTTCCTTATGCAGAGAGTCATCTTTGCACTTCTGGGATTTAGGGAATTTAAACTACTAAAGTTTAAACACCTTTAAACTACTATAACAATATTGAAAATATGGTAACAGAGTCTGTGTACTTTTAGTTAGCAATTTGCTATTTAAAAAAAGTTCATTTCTAGTTTTCTTACAAATTCTTTGTTCTTTGCAGTATCAAATGCATTGATTTTTATAAAAAAAAAGTTAATCAGCTTACCTTCATTCAGAATGGATTTTTGTTCCTCTGATCAGCTCTACACAATTGAATTTTTCATCCTCTTTTCTGAGGTATTTCAATGTTATAAAAAAGCATTAAAGAGAATTCTGATAAATTATTCCTTTAAAAAAGATTCTACTGCAATGTACTTTTGTTGAAGCTGGAGAGTTAATTGAACTGGGGGATTTCTCTTTTGTTTTCAATGATAAAGGTATCTATGCTTGGTAAATACCACAGACAGTCTCTCATGGGGAGCAGGTTCCCTACTGATTCTGGCTACCCCAGAATTTATAATATGAATTTGAAGTAACCATTTCATTTTGACTATTTGAAAATCCAGTTTTCTTTTTGATTTTAAATTAGAGTTAGTACATTTAGAAATAGTACATTTAGAATAGTTAGTACAAAAAGAAATATTTCCCAGTCATATAAAAAAAAAAAAAAAAAAAAAAAAAAAAACAAACAAAATAAAGGCTTTCTGAATGTTTTTCTATCATGCTGTCTGATTCTGCTTTTATGGAGCAATGGTGGTTCTGCCCAGAACCTGTGAAAAAGCCAGGCGGTGTAATATGTTTTTATCCAAATATGTGATTATGCTGTTTTGCCTTAAGAAAACAAAACCAAACCAAACCAAAAAACCACAAAAACCAACCAAACAAAAAAAAACCCAAAAACCACAAAACAAACAGAAAAAAAGCAAAAACAAAACAAACCAAACCAAAAACAAAATCAAACCAAAAAAAAGCCCGAAACAAGCCCAATCCTTCCCCTCCCAAAAATCCACAGTCTTTTTTTCCATTGTGGTTCTACTTTATTTTTCCTTGTTAAATCAAGCTGACCTAATCTTTTATGAGTTGTTTTTGTGTCTGTATTACCTCAGGCTGTGCTCTCATCAGACTTCACAAGCTAAGTGGACTTGAGTTTTGGATAGTCTGTGGAAATAATCAAAGAAAATGTACCATGCTCCTGGATGTGATGATAATGGCTCATTATGTCCATTAAATTTAGTCCTGAATTGGTGCTGAGTATTCTGCTGTGAGTTCCAGTTAGACCCAGTGGACTCAGTGTGCTGATCACTTGTCATTACTAAAGCACAACTGTTAGCTCAGCTAAACTCCAGTTCCAGTGTCTTTCATTCTGCTTATCAATTTCTTCTGAACTTTACATGTGGGAAGCCTTCAAAGCATTTGCTTTGAAGTAAGAGGCACTTTAATGAAATCTTGATTTGGTCACTAAATTGCTGTATCTGCATTTGCACGAGGTTTAATTTTTCTGGTTTTGTTTTCCTCCTTATAAATGAGCATCATACTGCTTATTTCCTATCAAATTTACTAACTCTGCCTTTTTAACTTCTTGAACTTGAAACAGTTGGGAATATTTTTTGTATATACATAGGTGTGTGTGTGTGTAAATATATATAAAATCAAAATACATTTGAAGTAACTTTACAAAGGGCCTAGCTTGTATAAATTTAGAAGTGCTTCTGAATCCTGCAAATAGCCCCTCTAAATTTTATACAATTACCACTTACACCAATACCAAGGTGGGTGCAAAAACCTAGACAATTTCTGGTAATTTCAGATGAGATGCCCAAATTATAAGCATTTTAAGGTGCTTCTGTGTGCACATTTTGAATAAATGCAAATATTTTTGTATGTTCTTAAAGTGTGTTGCTATTGCTAATTGCTATTACTGGAAATGGGTTCTTTATCTACTTGTACTGGAGTAAAACTGCAGATGTTCTGTTACTGCCCCTTCTTGGGTTACATGCATTACAGCACAATACAGCTGAGATGGTATTCTTGTACAGGCTTTGGCTAAATTGCTACATACTTCCTGGATTAATTCTTTTGATTTTTCATTATATCAGTACTCTTAGATCAAGTTCTGACGTTTTTCACACTCCTCTACAATACCATTTTTACATTTTCTCTTATCTCTTGTTCAGGGCTCTTCAACCTGAGGCTTCAAATTTTATGGATTCAGTCACAGATTACTTTTCTTTTTTTGGAAAATGGGCACAAGTGTCTCCACCTCCTGTTTTGGAGGGACATACTGCCTTGCTCAGTGTGCTTGATATTTTCCCATAGGATGCACAAAGCATGAGGGAGAGGAGGTGAAATCAACTCCCTGGAACTACCTGAACCGGTAGTTGATGATCACATCTAAATGAAGCAACGGCTTTTCCTCCACTCTTCTCCCATTCCACCAAAAGCATGGCAACAGTTTGTCATCAGGTAGACACAAGCCAGATTCCATTCTTGCACAAAATGAACGTGCCACATTATAGTCAGCCACTGATTCCTGGCAATGGAGGCAGATGCTTGCACTTTTGGAGTCATAGGTGGGGATCAGGAAGAAGCACACTCAGCCTTGCAGGGACATTGGATGGAGATTTACTCCTTTCCTGCAGTGGATTAATGAAGAGCAAAAGCCTCTAAATTCCATGGTGACAGAAGGTCCAACTTGGCTTGCATTCTACCAGCCATGTAGCACTGGGACTAGTGAAGCAGCTGCTGGCACTAGACCACCTGCCATTAGGTGTGCTGGACACATGTGTATCACTGCAGCCCTTTCATGTTTGTTCTCTCCCCCAGACAAGTTGGTCTGTTGTAGAGTAAGGAAGTGTCTGTCCTAAGCTTGGTAGTTGAAATTGTGAACAGCAAAGCCAGGGTTAACCAGGTAGCAGCCCTGTCTGGTCAGAGCATTGCCTTTCTCTGCTCTCTGCTCTGACACCATACTAAACATGTCTGCTGTGCTGTATTTTCTCTGCAGTACCTCCCCAGGAGCTCCTCAGAGCTGGCTGTAACCAGAAGTGGCCTCATTTGTTTTGCAGCTGTGGAGGATGACACAGCAGAATTCAAGAGAAAGTGCTTGTGTTCATAGTATTTCCTCATTCTGAAATGTAGGATGACTTTAGCCTGTCAGGTGTCTACATTTGAAGAGAGTCAATAAATCCATACATTTCTTATTAGCCTTTCTCACTTTGGTGTTTCCATTCTTCAACTCCTCTGGTAAAGCTTTTTAACTTGCAAGGCTCACTTCTGCAAGAAGTATTCCATTTGCAATTTCACTGCATGGCATGTAACAGGGGACACAGGAATAAAAGGATTTTCCAGACAGCTAAGCATTACAAAATATCAGTTGTGGGAATGTGCTTGAGGAGGGACCAAATCCTTATGCAGATTGACTGACATTGCCAGAATTCATGTAAAGCATGCTGCATCAACTAGGATCTCATGAAAGCTGTAAATATAAACTCATGCTATTTTAGAACTTGGTTGGAGCCATCACCAACCAGCAGACTGGAAGAGGAAAAAAAAAGTGCAGTCCTGTGAATATGGATAGCTGGAGATGTGAAACCATGAATACACATGTATTGCAGCTTTCAGGACTTCACTCCTAACATCTACAGATTTGGCTTTATGTACTGCCCTTCCAGGTACCACCTGAACAGGCTGGTATTATGGATCAGAATGATTTAATGGAGCAAGATGCAGCCTGGTGGCTGGATGCCATGAACATGTGGAGAATTTGGGTTTTTCCCTGGTTGTGACTGTTCACATCAAATGCACTAGGCAGGCTGAGGAATTTGCAGATACAAGGGGAGTGATGTTGGGATGAACACAAGTTACCTAGTCTTTCTTCCAGTTTTTGTACTTTGTCAGACTATCCCACAAAGTGCTCTGCATCTCATTTTTCTTCCTTACTCCAGGGAACAAGTCTCAAAAAACAACACACTTTTAAGCTGAAAGGATGTGATGTTGATTCATCTCATCTTTGCTAGGAAGGAGTCTGCCTCAAAGGAGATCTTATCATATAATCTTTCCATGGGTTCTGCATTTTCACAGTAGTTAAATGATGACTTGGGTGTGGCTGTTGAAGGGGTTTGTGTGGGCAGTGTGAAAGATTCATTAACCACAGAAGAGAACACCAAATTCATAATTTCTTCTGTCTGTGTTGGTTTTTTTTCCTAATTATCATAGGAGTGTCCAATCTTAGCTGGACAAGGCTGCAGGGTCCTGGTTCCAGAAAATTTAAAATACCAGAGGTATCATCAGTTACCTCTTGTGCAATTGTGTGTTGTATTTGGGGCATATTCTTCAGAACCAAGGTCCTGTCTGATCCAGTCTTTTGGGCTTACCTTGTATGTCAGTGTCTTGAGCTCCACTGCAAGTTACTGTGCCTTGCAGATTCAGGGAATCCCTTTTCAGCAATCATGAGACTTCTTCCCTAAAGGGGATGGATTTTATGAGTGAGATTTGGAATGTTTGGATCCAAATGGAGTTTCTGTAACATGGAACCTAGCCAGGCAGGAGCTAGTTTCACATCTGAAGTAGCTGATGGTGAAACTCTGACACCAGGTTTCCATAGGAATCTCTCTCAAACAAAATTGGAGACAGCTAACCTGTGGAATACTGTACTTAGTCCTTTTTTCCTAGAGTTTGCATTTTCTAAGTAACATATATAGCTAAATTTAATGTGAAGACAATGGACTTTTTTATTCCACTTTAGGTCTTACTGCTTTCCCTGGGAAAATGCAATTAAAATCAGTAAGCATATAGATAGATTTGAAATACATCAATTTAAAGCCTTTGTACTGAAGAACTTGCAGCTAGAAGTCTTTAAGTAGGCAAAAGACTATTAAAAGTCTAAACAAAGTGCTGACTAAATTCATTCAGAAACTAAATTATTCAGCAGTATCCAATACCCATTGTCATAGCATGAATTTATAACTACCTACTCTTCTTGGGAGCATTTTGTGTAATTGCCATAACTGGTGTAGTAGGAACTGGATTATTCAATCACATCAAACTGATCTGCAGAAATTGGATATGCTTGCCTTCGAGTTGCTGGCTTTTTTCAGGTGGAAAAAAAGTATTCACATATGTAAATGTGAATAAATGTAGAAACTCTTCAGTTCTGTAGCCTATATGAATTTCATGATATTTGCATGAAAGCATACTTCATAGAAACACAAATATGAATTCTAAGATCTGGAGAATTCCTGAAAGGTATTTAAAAATTAGTATCTAGACCTTGTTTTATTCAAAGACCTGTAATAGAATTATCTAGTCTTTTAGAACATTATTCACATATCATACTACTGTATTTAAGGAATTTTAATTGGAAAGCTTTATAGAGAGCATTCTGATGTGTCTGGGTATATTAAAAACTCAATATTGAAGAATGCATCTAGGAGTAAAAAAGTTAGCCAAGCACTCCCCTGTGCTGTGATTAATTTGTATATTATCAAGGTCTTTATTATGAATGCAGTTCCTAATGTAGGCCTGTAATAAACAGAGTGTAATTGAATTTTCAATATTTTGCCATCAGGGAGTGATTTTCTTACAAGACCTCTGCTCCATCTTCTGGCTAATTGTCAGCAGTTACTCAGTATTACAGCATTAATGTCACCAAACAGTGAAAACAGAAGTTACCTGCTTCCATTACATCAAAGAATGTTCCAACCCTTGCCTATTTACTGATTTTGATTAGTGTGCCATTATCTCTTGCACCTTTATTAACATCATGAACTTTCTTGAGATTCCAGTCTTGGAGGCAAACCAAACTTCTCATAAATTTGTCTTCATATAAGGTTTCAATCAATGTAAGTATTCCACTTAGTAAAAGCAGAAGCAGCCACAGCATTGTGATTGGTCTCTTATGATCTTAAAGGTCTTTTTCAACCTGAATGATTGAATGGTGAGGATTTTCAGATGCACTAGGGAGAACAGCCTTTATGTAACCCATGAGTGAGTGTTTTGTTTTGTGTCTTAACAAATGGAGTGATAAATTTGGGAATTTTAGAATGTACATTGTATGTTCCATTGTATGTTGTGTTATACCTCAAACAAAAACAACAAAATTTTGTTAGGGATAACAAAATTGCAGACTGCTGTATACATGCAGAGGAAAGGTGAACAGTCTACCAGGTAAACAACCAGGGGCTGAAGTTTTATGGAGATGTAAGTTCCATTGACTCCTGGTCAATGTTTTCATGGAGGTCTTTGAATGTTTGGAGTAGTTTTATTAACTTTTGCTAGCAGTGCCAGGCTAGGAGGAGCCACAAACACTTGGCTGGAAGGGATTAGCATTACAGTCTTCATATACTGGGCTTGTGAGCATGAAAGTGCAGTTAATAAACTGCAATTCAATTTTAAAGTAGCAATAATTAAGTCATATCTTCAGGATGGGAGAACCACTTGACTGGCAGATGTTCTGTAGAAAAGAGACTAAGTACTGCAAGGGATTGTTCATAGATGGGAATTCACACAGTAATAATTTTTTGAAGGGAAAGAAAAAAAGAGAAATCTGTTGGGATGCAAGCCTGAGTGTCATATGAAATAATCATAAAGCAATTCCCTCTGCATCTCTCAGCACTTGTAAGGCCTCACCTATAGTGCCACTGGGATTCACAAACCAATAAAGTTTTGGACCCAAGACATTGGAAAAGTAACAGAATAAGCTTAAATCAAAAGTGCAGAGTGTTTCCTCTGAAGAAACAATGGCATAACTGCTGGACTCTTTCTAAGGAAAGGAAATTGATGGAGAGATCTTGTCCTTTCCCTGAAACCTATGAGCTAATGGTAAGGAGCAGGGAACAACAGTATGGGTCATTCTGTCAGCAGGTCAAGAAATAATGTGTTAATTGTTGCAAGAGAGATGTTGCTTGGGCATTAGGGTAGCTAAGCACTGTTTGAGATGTCTTGGGAAGACTGTGAAATCTGTCTCCCAGAGGTTTTCAGACCAGGTTAGTGTTTTATTGAGAATGGATAATCCTTCTCACTGTCTTGTTCATTCCTGTGAATCTTATCCCTACAGATTTCTATAAACAATGTGTAAAAATAAAAAGTCACATTTTGAAAGCTGACAGAAGTAAAATGTCTAGCATATTTCACCTGTCTTGGTTAGCTGCTCTTAAAATAGTGTTTAATAACAATACATATCTGTTATTTTTAACACTTTTTCAAGCTGGACTGTTGAGAATTGTTTTGATAATTTATTTATTTTCTCAAACACCTGCTGGTTTGAGAATTTGCCAGGTTGCTTGGCATCCAAGTGCTGTATTTTAGATTCCAGCCCAAACTTCTACGTTAACATGAGAAAAAAATAATCCCAGACCAGGAAATCTTTTTTTGTTTACAGGATTCTACTGGCAAATATGCAAATGCTGCTCAGTGCATTTAAAACCTAGCAAATGAGCATCAGTAACTTTCCTCCCACTGCCTTCCTTGTAGGGGGAAACACAAAGAAATGTGAAGACAGAGAAAGTGCTGGAGCAGGAATTGCTACCTATACTATGCTACCCCAATATAATCTCTTTCCAGTGCTTTTTCAAGCCAACCACATTTCAGAAATACTGTACTGGGGCAGGAGCA
This sequence comes from Urocynchramus pylzowi, assembly GCA_013397555.1. Taxonomy (NCBI): domain Eukaryota; kingdom Metazoa; phylum Chordata; class Aves; order Passeriformes; family Fringillidae; genus Urocynchramus; species Urocynchramus pylzowi. The sequence goes on from VZRH01003699.1 coordinate 960,507, forward strand.
GTGAGATGAGTGCTGAGAAAACAGGGCATAAACAAAGGGAGAGACAGAATGAATTGGAAATGCTGCCCAGGTGGTTTGGACCATTGACAAAATGGGGGCTGATACTTGTGCTTGAAGATGTGAATGGATTCAAAACTCCATTTTGAGTTTTAAGAATGCAGTCCTTGAGAAAAGGAAGAAACTCAGGCATGTTTGTAAGATGAGAAAGCTGACAGTTCTCTTTCTAATGAAGAATTGGAATAATAACTTCACATGCAATTAATCAGCAGTATTATATGATGGTATAGTTGTTAGTCATGTATAAAAGATTAACTTACATAAGACATGGACTCAGTAGCTGGATCATAGCTGTAATGTCCTTAAAAATGTGTCCAAGGTAATTTTGAAGGTTAGAATTAGGTACAGAGGCCACAATCTATCTCCTTGTCATCCATTAAGAATTACTTGCACTTTGTTATTCAGTATAATCAATATAATTGTAAAACATGCACCAGAAATTCTATGTACCATATTGTAATTGTACCTGAGCTCTTCTTCCAGGATAAAGAATCTGTATGCTTTGATTCTTTCAGATTATTATGCAAAGAATATTTGCCCTGAAAAGACATTATAATAACTCTATAGGGTTCACATGCCTCCTGGAAAGCTTACAAAAAGTTCAAAGTGAGGAAATGCCTTCATTTCCCCCTGGTCTCTTTTGGCATGAGCACTAGGACTCTGCTTTTATCAGACCTGTCAAGACTCATGATTTCAGTGGGAGACTGATTACCTCAGAAAGATTCCTCTGCCATTGCTTTTGTATCCCCTGTACAGGAAAATAGTGCTGGAACATCTTATGGTGCTGTAATGCCTTGGCTGGTGCCTACCTTTGATGGATAGGATCCTATAACAGTCTTACAGCAAGTGAAAAGCCCTTGAAATGGTGTGATCCTCTCCTTTGGCCTTGCATTGCCATTCCTCTCCCCTTGTTATGTTTCTGTAATCTGCCTTGTATAAGAGCTGGCATGTTTCATGAGTTTCATCTTTTAGATTGCTTATAAATCCTCTTCCCAAATTTCCATATTGACAAACATACCTTTTCTGTTTCATACCTTTTATCTGTGAGTTTTGAAGTGCTTCTAAACTTCTTTTTTTTTAAGGTGTCACAATTCATCATTTCTACAAAGCAGGTGATGGTATGGCCCTTCTTCAGATATGCAGCAGAAATGTAAATACTGGTTTACTAATTGGGCCATGTACTTGTTATAGGGAAAGCAATTATATTTGAAATTAAAAGTATTGTCTTTTTCAGCTAAAGAGTTAAGAATTGCCTGTCAAGTGGTACACGGACAGGTGGAAGGCACATGTGAAGATAAATGTGAAAATTTTAGAATCTGGTTCTTAGATGAAATGTGCTCGCTGAAAAATGGGGAGTGATCTGTTTCAGCTGAGATCTATCCACTTATCACCAATAAGAAAAAAAATCAGTAAAAATCACTGCAAGGTTTGGAGGTTCATTGCTGCAGCTCCTCAGCAGCAGGATGGTTTTGGTAGCTAGTAGGTAGACAATAATTGGACTGAAAATTGGATAGTGAGGTCATTTACGATGACAACACATGGAGTGAGAATTACTGCTTTGGTTGTAAGTGTACAGTATAGTTTTTGAGGCAGATGTAAATTGGAAGAAAAATTTGCAAGTGGTCAGAGGCTTAAAGGGGCTCTTGTTTTCCCAGCCTGGTTTAGTTCCATGAATGGGGGATATGTCAAATCTGCTGGGAGTTTCTGGAAATTCTCAAACTATAATTATATCCTTAAAATGAATTTGCATAGCTCCTGTTGAAGTAACAAGGACATGCAAATACCAGTTTGAGATTTAGATGTGTGCTGTGTTTTTTGCTTTTCAGGTGGATAATGAGTCTCTTTTGGCCCATAGGGTGAGAATACCATGATATATAACACAGAGCAGGCAAGATCAAACCAGGAGTGAGGTGCAGGCTGGGGGAATAGCTGAGCTCCTCAGGGCCAATGCTTTACAATTTAGGTCTACTGTGTGTAAAGGGACATGACAAAACCCCAGTTAAGAACTCAAAATGTAAAGTTCAGCAGTTAGGTGAATACATTTTTTTTCCAATGTCACTTAAAGCTGCTACAGATGTAGCACACAATGTGTACTTGGTATTCAGCTTCTAGGGCAGAAAGTATATCTCAAAAGTTGTCAGTTCAATGTGGAAAAAAACAATTCTATAACAAATAATCTTGCCTATTGAAAGCATAAACTGTTCTTTACTTGTCATTTTTGAGAATGGAATAGGTATATTGAGAAAATAGAGTATATTGAGAAATTACATCTATCTGTTTCAATATATTGTTATAAATAAATACACAAATAGATCTTGTGCATTTCTTGATTGTCTTAAGAAATAGTGTTATTAAAGCAGTAGTGAAACTGCCTTGAAAATAAAAGCAGCTCTGTCTGTTTTCTCTGTCTCCTTTTTTCTTTCTCTTGAGGAACATGTTGGTGTAAGTGTAGTCTGTGTTTTCTTTGGTTTTAAGGTTTAAGATGTCAGTAAAGATGATGTGTGTCTGAAACCACTTGCAGTTTTTTGCATTGCTTTTTCCCACTTGTTTTGAATACCATCTCATTCTCTCACAGCATCCCTGAGTTGTACTGGTTTCTAGGTCCCTGAGATCTTGTCTATATTAGCACAGTACCTCTGATAGATGGTTTTGTTTCATAGGCTTAACTAATGCTTTCCAAATGCATTGAAGCAGATGGATGTATTCTATTTGATTTAAAGGATCAGTATAGGTGGGATTTGTGTCCTTGCATAAGTTCTCTGTCTTCTTCATTTCTTCAATTCTGTCTTCTTCAGCAGATATTGTTAGAGGATCACACACACAATTTTTTTTTTAATTCATTTTTGTGTTTTCTGTGAGTATGCAATGAACTGTGATCTTTATGTGCTCCATCCCTACCACAAAAAATTGACTAATGATTTTTTGGTCATTATATTTATGTCAGCTGGTTTGGGGTCTTCTTCCTTATTGCTATTGCTATATTGTTTTGTGTTACTTCAAAAAAGAAAATCAGTGATTTCTTTGTTTTCACATCCAGAAGTACTTCACAAGCATAAGTTCTCTGTGTCTTAATGCCAATCTTATTTGGCAAAATTAGCTCAGGAGGGATTTGTCTGAATGGAATCTATGCATTCATGATCAATGGAGAGGAACTCTAGAATGTGGATCAAGTATTTTGGGGCAGATGTAGATGCCAAGGTTGATTTTAGGTGAAAAGTTTCTAACTCTGTGTGTGTCTTTGACTGTAGAGGAAGCATTAAAAAAACATTACACTTGAGTTTAGTTGTGTGTCTGGACTACCAGGATCTTAAGTTAGTTCAGAGGAAATACACTTTTTTTTTTGGTTTATTTTCCTAGTGTAAACTGTCCTCTTTTTCTTATATGGACAAAAAGTTTCTCCACAGGTTGGTTGGGGAAATGTGATGCTCAGAAATTACACTAGAGGAGCTGAATAAAGCTGTTTTTAACAAAGTGCAGCAAAACCAAAGAAATCAACCACAACCCTTCTCCCTTACAGCAACCACCACTGACAAAAAAAAAAAAAAAAACAAAAAAAACCTGAGAAAGCTGTGGAGCAAAGAAAGGGTTAAAGGTATTACTAATACTGAAGGGAACATGTATATTTTGCAGCAAAAATATTATTGAAGTGTAATTGTTCCAAAGACTGAAAATAGCAAAAAATGAACAAAAATTAATGTGAACTGTAATTTCAGCAAGGATACTTCAAAGAAAGCCATTCATTTGATGTCTTAAAACTTGAAGTGGTTTGAAGGTGTGGTCTACTTTGTGTGGTCTTTCATATGCTATTTGTAATGTTGACAGCCCTCCAAATAGAATTAAATGTACTTTTATGAGTGATAGAATAGAATTGTTGTAATGTTCAGTAAAAAATGGGAGACTAATAGAGAGCTTTTATATCTGTGTACAAAGTTATTAGAGCAATATTTCCAATATTTTTAATATTTCCAATCATTTTGGTTTCTACCTCCTGCAAAATGTAAGACACTAAACATTGTTGGAAATGGTTTTGTAGCCATTTCCTTACAAGAGGATGCTTTGGGGCTGGACATGGATCTTCACCTGCACAAGTACATGTGCTGCTGGCACCTTCAGCATGTGACATGCTTCTTTCTGCTCTGGCTGTAATTGCTAAGCAATTGAAATTTGGAACCCTGTGCATCATGTCCAAGTTAAGAAAGAACAGTGGGGGGGGGGGAGGGGGGTTGTGGCTGAGGGATGGCCAATGACTTTTCAGGTTTTTAGCTCTGAGAGAGAGTTTTTTCTAAAATGCCAGTATTATAATCAATTTTTTTTTTCCCATCACACAATATTAGGCAATAGGCAAGAGTCAGGTCTGTTGCAAATATAATGTTATTTGATTTTCACTTGGTCTGCTTTAAAATATGTTTCTAGCTTGTTTGTGTTTGTGGGGTTTTTTTTTGGGGTTTTTTTTGCCATTTCTTCCTATGCCATTTCACAAACATATCCTCCATTTCATGTCACACTCATAGTTTTTACTTTGGTATGGTCCTAATAAAAATTTCTATGTTAAGATTTTAAAAAGAATCACGGTTGTTTATCATGTTCCTCATGATAGTAGCCATCAAGCCCAGGCTATTGTTCTTTTAATAAAATAAGGTAAGGGATTTGGTTGTTCTACTAACAAAAGAGTTAAGAAAAAGCTTCCACAGGCAATGCAAGTTTGATTTTTAAAACAAGCCGACAACCCAAATAAGTTTCTAGGCTTTCAGTTGTCACTGAATAATCACTGACTGCTATAATTTTAAATTAGTCACCTTAGCAACTAATACCTGATGTGCTGAAGTGTGAAAATATGAAATGCAAAGAAAGTGCAAACAAATACATAGGTGCATGTGTTAGTTCAGCAGAAAGAGTGCCTACACAGTGCATGTGTGTCATTAGGAACAAATCACACACACCAAGGCATTTCTGCAGATGCAGGGAGCTGTAGTTAATTTTCTATCAGAAGGTGACTGTTTAAAGGTCATTTCCCAAAGCATAAGTCACATTCTTTGGGGATGCATCCTTTAGCTTCATCTAATGTTTCACTGGCTGCCTAAGCATTAAACTGGGTGCCAGTGACAGGCTGCAGTAAGTGGATCCCAGGTGGCCCTTGGGATGTGCAGAGGCAGCTGTTCCCAGCCCCGAGAGCTCCTCCAGGTTTGCAGATCCTTTTGCATCTGACATGGCATGCCAGGCCCCTGCACTGCCCAGTGCTGATGTTTGAAAGGAGAATGGCTTAATAATTTATTAACTGCTACATTTCCTTTGGGCTTTATCTTTGTGATGCTGTTGAGTCACTGAGATGTGTAAATAATAGAAGTTAACAGGAACACATTTTTAAAGAAAGGCAAACCTTTTAAACTTCTTTTTTTTCCCCCTTTTTTCTGCTCTTTTTTTATTCTCTAAGGAATCCTTTGAGAATTTATTGTTGGTTTTTCTGTTGTAACCAGGTAAAAAGTTCTGCATTTTAGATCTTGGCTGAAACACATTTTCAGCTTGTTAACATCATGCCCTCCTCAAAATAATGATAATTAATAGTATAATGACATGATATTTCCCCATTTATACACATTGTAAGCTATTGATGTTTTATTTTTCAATCTACTACCAGTTTCAGTCTTTTTTAATATCTATCTCAGCTTCTAGTGTGTACATTTATCACTTTTTTCCCTTCAAATTCATGAAACATATTCTTATCCATTACCCGTGTCTTTGTAATATGTTAGTATAGGTTTTTGCCAAGTTTTTGAATCTCCCAAAGGCCAACTGCTCCACAAATCTAGAAAAACATGATGAGGAAACCATAATACTTCTTCAACATTTCTTGGCTAAGAGAAATAAAACTCAGTCTTCTGGTTCCCCTGAATAAATACAGTAAAAAATGCCTAGAGAAATTGTGTTTTGATACTTGCTTCTTTAATCCCTCCTATCCACTTCTGGAAAATCAAAGCATAATGCAGTCTTAAACATGCATACAGATCTATATCCATTTAAATATCACTCCACATCTTCTGGTCCATATTTAAGACTTATGACACAGAATTACAGAGTATTTGATATTATTATTTTCAATAGTACTACTCTCATAAGCTCGAATAGTGCAATAGTGAATTTGGATCTTTGCAATATTTATTGGTCAGATACAAAACCAGTATAGTTATTTATTTTTAAAAGAAAACCTAATGTATTTGTTTAGATAGGTAACATAAAAATCCCCCAAAACTAGAGGTATGAGAGCCTACCTTTAAATAGTTTCATGTCGTTCTTTATCCATATGTTTAAAAAAAAAAAATACCAGCTAGAAACTTTTATAATGTTCAATGCCTCCTCTCTTCTCTTCTATCAGGACTCCACTTAAACTTCATGGAGGCATCAACAGGTATTGGGAAGCAAGGTAAAAATTCTCCTACAGAAGAAGCAAAAGAAATGGGCTTTTTAGGTTTGTGAAAATCAGTCAGAGAATATCTGTATACCTGAAAATACGTGATAGAATAAAATGCTAGAAGTTATATGCTAGAAGTAAATAGAATCAAGTTATATGATGTAATAGAATGAAGTTATATGCTAGAAGGAAATGCTAGAATAAAATGCTAGAAGTTATCCTGGTATGACTGAGTTTTCCAACTCCAGCTGGTGCAGTCACTCTCTTGCTCTGCGTCCCTAAGTTTGGAGACAATGCTGTGCAGATTTTCACATGCTACAATTCTGCTTTTATTTCTGTGAAATCACCAATGCTTCATTACTAAAAAAAAGCTGAGATAATGATTATGGGGCACTTGCAGACTTTATGCTGACTTAAGAATCAAGATCTGATAGCGTGAATTGTTTTTCATCTGTTCAGCAGCATTCAGGCTCCATGGAGGCTGAGAGCATTGTGAAAGCTTTTCATATCTGAAAAATAGTAGACCAGACCTGGTAAGTATCAACATTGAACAGAACTGGTTCCTCACATGAAGAATGAGACATCCTTTTCTTTAGATCAAGCAAGTGAACAAGTCCTGCCTTTGAAGGCATTCAAGATTCCTCTGAACAGGTTTAGGTGTCCTGCTGGGGGTTTGGTGTGTAGCTCCAATGAGAAAAGGGCCCTGTGGAAATGACTATTTCCTACTCAGTTTCTGACAGAGTCAGACTCTGTTTCTGACTCAGCTGCTGGGAGCTTTATGTGTGCTTACAGTTCACATTATTATTGGCAGTGCTGATTTATAAAGCCTTTGGTCTTGCAAACTTAACATAGCTTAAGTTATGATTACTGAATTGTGTATTGGTCTGTCCTGATTATAAATTAACAAAATTAGGTAGCTTTAAGTAAATATTTAACTCCTCACTTCATTGCTTTCCCAAAGGTGTTCTCAGTGGTGTTGCACTGATGCAGCTGAGACAGAATTCACCAGAAAGAACAGATCCGATTTAGATCCGGGAAGAATTTATAGCATTGGTAACTATAAGAGATTTATTCTTTGTAAAGGCAACAAATCCAGCATTGAAATTAATGAAGAACAATTAATAAAGAGTTTAAATACATATCTTCAAGCCAAAATAATTTAATCTTTTTTTTAGCTCACGTTAGATTACTTTGGGTTTCCACAATTGCCAAAATTATAATTGGCTGTGCAAACACCCAAACAAAAATAAAAAACTATCAAAGAGATCATTACTCATTAATTCATTTGTTCTGTGTGTTCAAAACTTAACAACCTTTTTTTCTTTGTGAATGAAGTTTACAAACCAGCATTTTTAAAATAGATTTCTGACACAGTTAGAACAAACATCACTTAGAGAAGATTCCCCCTACAAGCATGTGTCTCATACTACCTATCCCCAAAATCAAAGAGAAACTTAGTAACACAGTTAAAGAGCTCAATCATTTGTGAGCTTGAAGCAATTTTTAACTTGAGGCAAGTGTTTGGTTTGACTCTCACAAAGAAAGCAGCAGTTACTAATTTTTTCATATTTGAGTTAAATAAATAATTTTAATGCATATTAAAATGGAAAACTGTGCATGTACAGTAGGGAGTAAACTATGAGAGAAACTGCTGGCTGATCACAGATTAGCTTGCCCAGGTAATTCTTGGACAGAGAAAGAAAGAGAATGGAAATAGTGAATGTTTTCTTCTGAATGTAGACATATTCTGGGGGGGGGAAAAGCCACCATAAAAAAGGACAGCGCTGTACTTCTACTGAAGTTACTCTTTGCTTCAGTACCTTTGCTACTTTAAAAGTACTGTATGACTAAACAAAGTATATATGTTTACTTTGTAAGTGTAAATCAATCTCACCTTACTCAGTAGAAGATTTTAATTTACTAGACTTTAGATCATGTTCCTATCTTGATGTTGCTTAACTGAGCCCCTTAGAGAGGTGATAATTGTGGAAAAAATGTTATAGAAATAGAATATACATTTCTTTAAGAAAATATTTTTTTCCCATTTGTTGTATCACCTACAGATTATTAGTATGAATAATGAAGCACATGTGCACTCATTAAAAATTAGTATTAACTAACTAGTATGTTATTCCTGGATATGTCTACATATACCAGGCTCATTGTCTCTTGTGGGAGTGATCAATATACACTGAATAACATAATTTGGTCCCTTCTTATTTATGTTGCAGCAACACATTTCTGTAAACCAGAGGAGTTGTTTTGTCATTTTTAATAACATTCTGTTTTGATTTAGGCATGCTTAATTCTGTTCATTTCTGATCCATTGATCTGTAACTGGGCAGAAATGAAATATACTTACGAAAAATGAAGAAAGTTTTCATCTTAATCACTCAAGCACAGCCACCTCTGGACCACATCAGTTTTAGTCAGATAAGAAATGTAATTAGTAATATAAATGTAATATAATTAGTTCAATGCAAAGGAATTACTATGAGAGAAAAAACAGAATTGTAAAATCACAAATTTAGAAGCAATGATTAAGATTTTTTTTGTGGATTTTTAGAAATTATTTCAGTTAATCTACAAAGACAGAGTGGATGGAATACCTGCAGTAAAGTCCAAACACCAGGCTTTTTGTGACTAGTTTAATGGTAACAGATCTTAGAATGTTTCCTTGATGAGACTGGTTGGAATTTGTCTTACACATGCTAATAAATACTACTGACACCTTATAAATAAAGAGCAATAGTCTTAGTCAAGAAAAGCATTGTCCCTAAGCAGGGATGCTAATTTACAAAGTCCAATTAGATACCATCAAATAAATGGACAGAAAATTGTCCTTGAAGTCGAGCATGGCTGTATTTTCTCTCATGATTTGGGAGATTTACTCTTAGCAGGTAAATCAGTGATATTCATTGTTAATTGTTTTCTGTGTGTCCCCCACCAAGCTGTCATGGGCTATTTGCTAGTTTATGAGTTTAGCTAGCACCTTAGCACATATATTCAAAAATTCTTTGATTATGGCAGAAGGCATGAGTAAAAGATTTGGGTGATCTCTGAGGTCTTAATGGCCTTCAGCTCCATCAATCTTGGTATCACTATGTGCTTATATTGATTTTTCTTTTTCTTTTGCAAGGAAACAAATACATTTATTTTGAAAAATAAATTGTAAAATAATCTCTTAGCAAGTCTTAAAAGTGCATCAATCTGACAGGGTTTTTGGGCTGACCAGATTTTCAGAGTGTTTTATTTTGGTTTTGTTGATTAGCAAAAGCTTTATTTCTAGTCACCTTGCCACTGTTGTTTAGAAATGTGTTTTTGAAAATGGAATTGATTTTTTATTAAGAAGCCTTTACTTTCAGATACGGATAAGCCAAATTGACACTGAATATTCCTAAAGCATATGCAGTGGATTGTCTGAATTGCTAAGCTGTCTTCTCAGGTACTTTGCTAATGTGGCATTGATCAATCTACAGATTCCCAAACTGTAGAGAACTGATAGGAGTATTGGCCACAGATGCACCACGGGCCAGGAAGATAAATTGTTTGGGTTGTCTTTTTGCAACTTTAAGGTCACAATTAATTCATCTTGTTACTTTTCTGTATCCCTTTAGTGGCTTCAATTGCAGGATTAAATATTGAATGGTGGCAGATCACTCAATATATGGCTCTTCCACTTTGGCATTAGAAGGCTTTTCATGCTTAAAATGGAACATTGTGCACACAGAATGCCAAAGGTAGTCGTGCCGATGATCTGTTCTGTAAGATTAATCCCACAACAACATTATCAGGCAATTCTTAACACATCGATTTATTCCTGATATGACACTTCTGAAACAAATGGATAAATGCTTGGCATATACTCAGCATCCTAGGAGGGAGAATGTGGAATTGAACCCTCTACAGAAAAGATCCATATTTAAAATTAACCCCTTAAAAGCTTAGGAAAATTTTTGACTGAAATTCATGGCCACTCGTGCAAAGATGGTCTGTGAGAATCAAGAACAAGGTAAGGGAGAGGATTCTTCCCCAGGGAGCAGATCATGGTCTGCAGATTTGCCACACACCTTGTGTACACTAGTAGTTGTGCCATTATGCATTTCAAGTAGAGAAATGCTTCATGTTTCATGTTTTAGTGCCTCTGGCTTCCCTCAGAAAGGCTCCTCTCTGTCCCCCTGCCAGGCTCTGCTCCAAATCCCCCAGGAAGGTGCAAAATCCCTTGCAGACCTTTGCCACACAGCTCTCCTCTTACAGGTGGTGAGCAAGGGCAGGCTTTGCAAGGCTTTTCTTTAGTCTTTTGCACTGGTGAAAGGAGCAAGAGAATTTTGCCTCCAGTGACTGTTACCTGTACAAACTGCATAAACACCTCCTGTGCCTTCAAAGAATGTTGTGTACGGAATGTGAAAAGCAGCACAGCTGTTTAAGGTGGGTGCATTTGCAGGTTTTCCAACTAGTATTACAATTGTAGTACAAACCACCTAAAGGGAGTTCTATTGATTCTGGCTTTAAAGCTGTTTTCTATAAGGTTTCAAAATTGGCATTGTATTTTGTATGTTACGGGGTTTTTTTGATAAATCTGTCTGCAAATTGAGCAAGAGGCTGGATTTCAAAAGCACATGATAACTTCAGCAGGTAAGAAATATCTTCAGAAGTGTAAATTTAGTTTTGCTTTTTCAAATTATATCTAATGACTAAATATGTCTTACATATGAGTTTGGACAAAAGTGAGATCCAGTTTCAGTCCCGCATCTGACTTGTGGATCCTCTGTCATTGGGTGGAATCCAAAGGCTCAGATTAGGTGCCTGCACTTCCTAACAGTGTATCAATATACAGCCTGTACAGATGTCTTACACTGATATTCACAAAAGGCTGTGCCATCAGCATCATTCATGTAGCCAAGAAGGTGCTGCAGAAGTAATATCCAGGAAGGAACTTGTGCCCAGGGCTGTAAGGTGACACCAGAACATTTGCATTTGATTATAAAGGACCTTTTCCTTTGGATCTGAGTGTTCCAAGCATATCTACACTTCCTTGCAAAATTAGAAAGAAGTGCCCTTTCTGATGTTGTCTTTTATCATCCCTCAAAAAAGACCACAGCTTATTGACACATAGATACAAGTATCTAATACATGTATATATTAAACCCCTCTCTTTCCAAAATTATTTGAACCCAGGTATCTCATTTAACAAGGAACTTTTGAGACTCCTGAGTGTCAGTACTTCTGGCAGTGATCCAGATTTGATATGGATATGGAGTACTCTGCCACATGTGACTAAAAGCTTTTTAGGCAAGAACAGTTTTAATACAGAAGGCTACAGAGACCTGCTCAAAGATGTCCAGTGTGGCACTCAGCCCATTTCTTGGAAGTACATTACTTGGGAGTCAGAGATATATTTTGTAAACACTTTCATAATCAAATCTTCACCAAGAACCATTCTTGTGCCATGTAAGTGGTATAAGAAGGGTCCTCTCATGCACTTGTTTATGAGACAGTTTGTGTGTGTCCAAAAGTGAAGCACACCCTGGTGCTCTTCTCAAAACATAAGTTTGCCTTGTTAAACAGATGAGTTTAGTGACACGATGACTGGAGATGTTAAGACAAAATTGTTTCTGAGATTTATTCAACCATCAATTTGGGTTGTGGTCCTCAGTATGAAAACCATACACTAGGCCAGTTTGGGTTCTTAGATGGGTGTTTTTTTTACTGTGTTGAATTTATAGAAATATTAAGATGCATGAATTCTGCTTGTCTCTCTTCCAAAACTTCATCTGAATATGATGAATAGAATCTATGTTCATGTGCTAATGTCTGCAAATATTCAGGCTAGCTAACAAGACTATTGCTTTCTTTGCAGTTTCTGCATGTAAGTGATTCTTTAAACTGCCCATCTTAATACTTTTGGATTTTAAAGATCTGTTAAAATGAATGACTTGAATAGAGAGTTGAAGCTTTTTGATATTCAACATTTTTTCTTAATGCCAGTTTCTGTTTTATGCAGGTCTTTTTACAGTTTGTTTTAATCTGGTAATTTGTTTATTTCTAGTCCCAGTAAAATAAAAAGCTCACTTAGCAATGTTTTTTTACTGGAAAATAGTGTGTAGGAAATGCTCTAAAGCTGACCATTTGAAAATGTAACCTATGTGTGAATAGTTGTTCTAGTTATGAAATCTGGCATCCTGATTCCTCTGAATTTGGTGACAAGTGATTTGTTACAAGAATCACAAATGGTCTCAAACATAGAATGAAAAAGATACATATATTATTTGGACTTTTTTTTCTTTAGCCAAAATCCTTGTTTGTACCAAAGGGATATTTTAATTAGTTTGGCTGCTGTTCACTTCATAATACCATCAAAGTCAAAAGGAAATATGACCAAAAGGTCCTTTTGGGGCATTAGGAGTCTGTTCCAGTATTTGTGCTGTAGATCATTTTTCGTACTATCCACCTATTATCATGCAAGATTCTTTTTGATCTCACAGAGAATTAGACATAAGAATTACCTGCAGTCATGTAGTAATTCAGATTCAAAAGCAAAATTTCTCCTTGGTGTTTGAAATACATTTTTTGGAATATCTTCTGTTACAATTACATTCCAGATGAGGATGTTCTTAGATAACTACATGTGCTCCCTAAGTGCATGCTTACCTCTAACATAAATTGCAGACAAATTGCTGCATAGGTATCATGATGTAGACACCACAAATTTTAATGAAATTCTTTTTTTTTTTTTTAATTGGTGAAAATGTTTCTCCTGGGCTTGAAGATGAAACAGCAAAGATGAGAAAAACAGCATGTTACATTCTTAAATCTACAGGATGATAAAATCACCAATTACTTGAAAAGTTGGCTGAAATGTTTTTCCTTATTTAAAAAAAAAAAAAAAGTTGATTTTTCTGCTTATAAAGAGATTTAATATGCTCATTTCCTCTTTCTTTTTTTTTTTTTTTTTGGCACTGGAAAATTAAGAACTTCATTATCACATACTTACTGGCCTTATATGTTGTTGTTTCCTTTTTGCCTGTTAGATTGGCATAAAATTCAAGGTGCAATTTTGGAGGTGAAAAGCATCACTGGCCTGTAGATTTTGACTTCTAATATATTTGAATATGTGAACCAACATCCCTCTGTTGATAAGCAATATATGTGACCCATGACGGGCAGCTTGCTGTTCTGGTGGAGCAAAATCTTACAGCTAGACCATGCAGGCTTCTGCTCCACTGGACTTGCAATAGATTAGTAAAATATTCTCCCAGCTTGAAGGGTTTTACTTTGGGGTTTTTTTCCCCATGATGGATAGTAGATAAACTCATATGCAAGTTTATTGCAAGATTCCTTTGAGACCCCTAGCTTTTTATGAATGGAAAGGTCATTTATAAATGTTCAACATCATTGTATTTTATTACTTTTCCCATAGGACAAGATCAGTGTGTTTTCTGTTAGAGACTGCAATCAGATTTTACAATCACACAGATTTAATGTTGTACACATTACTTGTGTTCAAAAACTGAAGACTCTGTAATGAAAAATACTTTTGATTTCAGCCCATGGAGGTCTCTTTTATTCATACGTTACAATCTTCAAACCGGAACACAGATTTTAACAAGGTCAGGAGCCTTCAATTCTAAGTTATTGATGCAGGGTCAGTCTTTGCCTAGACTGTGGTTTTCTGCAATGCTAAAAACTTCTATACAGTTTTCTCTGAAACACCTGATATTTCTTTGTCAAAGTGGCCTTGAGGTCCGCTATTGGTAGATCTGTTCTTGAACCATAGGATGGTCATATTGATGTTTGGTTTGGTCACTTAATTATACTTCATATTTGTATTTGCTGAGTCTTACTCTTTTGGGCATAACACATCTTTTAGTCACTATAACATCTAGTTTGTTATCATCTATTTTGAAAGCATTTTGTTAAGTAGAAAAATCTTTACCCAGGGAAAGTTCAGGACTTGAACATGTGTGGCGACAAACTGAAATCATTATTGCAACATAAAATGTCAATTAGTAAATTTAAGAGTTAAAGCCATAAAAACAGCTCTGTGATCTCATAGAGACATTCAGCATCAGACCCTGAAATCCTTCAAGCATTTTTTCTCTGGTTTAAAGCTCTAAAGGCAACTTTTATTTATTTTAGTAAGGCATGATAGCAAACTCCATCCCTGTATTTGCATTATCACTGTCTCCAGCAGCCCCACTCTGTCTCGCACCAGAAGAGACACCATTTCCAACTGCAAAGCTGTCCATCAGCATTTAAAGGAGAAACACATTCAAAGGGAAAAGCAGATGCCCAAAATCTTGGGAAAGGCACAGGAGTAGGATGAGTTCCTCATCATGGAGTATTTTGTATATGGGAGAGGAAGAAATCTTTCCATATTCCAAATCAGACATTTGATGAGAACCCCAACTGGATTTGAGAACCCCAGCTGGATTTGAGAACACTTCTAAAAGGCTTCTGTGGAACATGTTCTCTAGCATCCAGGTGTATCAATGACAAAATCCATGTTTTGTATTTTTTACATAAAAGAGAATGGTTGGAATGCTTTCAAAGTCCAAGGTGCAGGACTGTATTTCTACCTCAAGGGAATATTAAATTCAGAATAGGAAGGAGTATGTGAATTGTCTCACACACATCAGCGTGGGAATAACATGCAGTTCAAACTCATGGTATTTCCTATTAAAAGGCTTAGGAAAGATAGTTTCTCTTAAACTAATAGGTGTTTTTGTCAGTTGTGTACAGCTGTGTGAAGTACCAACTTCTCTGTAAAGCATTCAGTGGCCCATCTAAGAGGCTTAGATTTGTAGATTCAGCTCAGTGTGTAGTGTTGGACACAGATGTTGGGTAGCTCTATCATATTAGTATTTAATTGGTACATAGGTAGGACTCATGCTTTACCAGAAACATCACATTGGTGTTTTGACACTATACTAGTGTGCTCAGCCTGCTCAACACCATATTTTTGGAAACTGTTTAACACAATCTATTGGTCAAAGAGAAGTGAGTCTGCTGTTTTCACAGTGGGGTCTGTTATTTCACAAGTTATTACAGTGGTTCCTTGTTCATTTGTTAGTGTTCTAGGACAAGCTGATTTATTACCCTGAAGGGGGAGAGCATTATGGGTCTGTAGTATATTTAATAGGTTCAGAAGCATCACCTTATCATGTACAAAATCTAGTAGCTCTTTTCTCTGAGAGGTGTCTCCAATTTTTGTGTCAAAGTTTTGTAAATACTGGGGGTAGATGAGGTTCTTGTAAGTACTCAATAAAGATTATTTTGATAAGACATTCTGAAGCTAAATTATTTTGAAAGTATAGTTTTAGAGTAGTATTGACAATGAGAGTACAATGAGATCAAGGCAACTGTGAGTTGGCAAAAAAAAAATCATGTTATTCAAGAAACTGTCACAAGTGACAATATTTGATAGGGATAAAATGAACTGTTTTCCGTCCCCCTATGCATTTTCCATAGTTTGTTGTCATCTAGCAATAAACTAGTTTGTTTTCCTTTCAAATGCCTGAACTCCACCTTGCACACAGACACATGCATGTACTGGTTTTTCCTAGTAAGTATCTTGAGTAGACAGGATATTTAACAGCCTTTTTAAGGAGTCCAGAGAATTATTTTCTGCAGTCCCCTGAAAATAACGTGGTGCACTTTCTGAATAAGGATAGCTGGCATTCATGAGAATGTGCAGGTTAAAATATATGTACACATGCATGTATTGTGTGTCTGTTTGAAGAAGTCCATGATTCCTCGAGTTTACAGTTCATGTCTCCTGTCTTTTTAGAACCCTCACCTGTCAATAAGGGCAGATATACAGTGGGTTATTAAATTGCCAATGTGTAAGTTTTTTGTTCTCTCTGGTACTTGTTCATGTTGTTGCACAGAGATGAATATGGGAGCAAAAGAGAAATGACATTTTGTGTCACAGCTTAGTTTGCATGTTAGTTACCATTAGATTTCTTCCTCTCTTACTTTCTCTTTCCCTTCCTACATACTAGTGAAATTTGAATTTGTTGTCTGGGGAGTTCACTGAGGAAGTGAGGTTTACCATGGAGCAACTTTACATATGAACCAGACTGAAAGTTCGTGGAAGTTCAGGCATGTAGTGACCGTGTAAACTCTGTCCAAAGCCGGTTCACCACCTCCTGTGTGCTGTTCATCAGTGTACTGTAATAAGACAATGTTGGGCAGGGTTCCTCCTTAACACTCCCTCACCCTAGGTAAGGTCTGCTTTAGCTCTGGTTTTACAATTCTCTTTTCTGAAAGTCAAGTTGTAATAAAACCAGCCAAGGCTGTCTCACGTAGTTCAGCTGCTTCTACAATGTACCCCTCAGGACTGCTGATTCCACTCGGCAGTCTGCGGTTTTCAATTACTGGCCACAGATGACTTTTAAGAGAGCTGGCAAAGCTAACCAAGAAAATTGAGCCTGGCAAGATTAAATTTGCAGTATAGGAATCTTCATCTTCACAGAAAAATTCTTAAAGGCTCCATGAAGAAAAAAAAAGAAAAAATTATTTTAAAAGGCTGAAAACCACACATACCTCCTCTAAAAGTGACTTTTATATCATGATAGTTCAAAAAAATCATCTGGTCTCTAGCCACCAGCATATACCAGACTTGGGAAGGTGGAAGTAAAGATTCCTTAGTATGTTATTAGAGTTACATTTATCACAGTTACATGGGTTTCTTCATTCTATGTGAATTCATCTCAGCTGAATTCATATTCACTAGATGTTAGCTTGTTCTAAAACTGAGTAGCACATTGCACATGCATCTGATGTCTTAAGGTGAGACACTGTGTATCTGAAACGTGCTCTGTCTCCCTTGTTCTTTCCCACTTATGGGTTTCTCATTCTTAAAATGATGAATATAAGAACTGCTGTTTTATGTCAAAGCACTTGTATAGCTATTGTGCATGTGGTATCGGGTTTATGGAGTGTATCCTTCGGATGCTTCTAAACTAGTGACATGGACAGATTTTACATTTTTCCATTAGCTGTTTCCGTGACTTGTCTCTGAGCTATTATTGCAAAATACAAGAATATATTTTGACAGCAAGGCTGCAGGAAGTGCAGCTTGCAGCTTATAGCAGAGTTGTAGTATTTTGCCCTAACAGTCTAGAAAATTACATTCCAAGAAATCAGCAAGTGTAGTCAGAATGCAATTTGCCTACCTACAGAAAGCTCTGCAGTTGTTTTTTTCAACAGCTGGCAGCCTGCAGGCCTGAATCATTATGTCCCCTTCCCTTCCTTTGTCCCTTGGGGCTGACCTGCCTTGCTTGGAAAGCCTCACTCAGTAATACCCGGTGTTTGTACCTGCTTATTCACTGGTTCCACCAGTATTAGTCACCAAAGACTCTGGTCTACCATGCTACTGATTATCCTATTTATATTTATGGCTGAATGTAATTGAGGGAACTACAAATTGAACTTAAGATACCCTCAGACACACCTGCCTCTAACTCCTGAAATGTCTGAAGTGGTCATTGCAAGACTGTACAAAGTACCAAGAGAGACATCTGCAAAGTCCTGAACCATCATCCAAATAGTAGATCCCTTCACAGCAGTTTAAATACAGGTTGTTGTAAATACAAAATCAGGGTGTATAGAATTACATTTAAAATGTAATTTTCCTAATCTGTGTGAATACAATCTTTAATAAGTGCAATATGATTTGATATAAAAGAACTCATAGGTTTTCTTTTAAATCATATGTTCAACTATCAGGAACAGTAGATGCTTATATGGTATATAAAATAATATCTTTATCCCCCCTCCAGTTAATGTACTAACTAACTGGCTTTTTGTACATTCATATTATTGTACTGGAAGTTTAATATTTAAACTGTTTAACATGCTAATCGATTTGTAAGGGAGCAGACCCTGCTATGAGTTTTTATCATGTAATTTCATAGCCCTATCTGCACCTAGTTAATCTTTTTCTTTTGTGAATCCTATCAAATTTTTTATATTTAGCAGTACTTGTAGTTCCTTAAAGGCACAGATTTCCAGCGGAGATCTATATTGGTTAGATCTCTTACTGGTTGATAATTCTGGACTTTTTTTTTTTTTATGTGGTATAGTCCTCTAGTCCATCAGGGCAGAACTAGGGCATGATTTAATTAGCCAGAGTTACTTTTGAAACTGAAAAGGATTGCTGTTTTGCAACTTGGTACAATTATTCCTTTCCAGATATTGTAAGGCTCGAATTCCAGGCCTAAGCTTAGCAAACTGTTCTTCAAAAGAGCTCGTCATACTTTTCAGGCAGCAAGTCGATGTGAAAGCATTTATGTGACTTCCTCCTCAATAAGCCCATTATATCTGTCTTTGGCCATGCATTTGCTCTGTTAATATGTCATAGACAAAGCAAGCAGGTTAGTAATCAGAAGGTTAAAGGTGACTTTGTGAAATGGAACTACTTAAGCCAGACTTAATGCAAAAAGACAAAGAAAAGCAGGGAAGAGGCAAAGGAGAGAGAACAGTAACAGCTTTTTTCTATCATCTTTGGAGTGTGGGTGAGGGAGGATAAGCCTTCATCCAGCCTTTTTCTGATCCAGTTTGCCCTATTTCAGCATACCTGAAATGAAACATACCTATTCCAGCACGGGTTATTTTGCTAGGTTTCTATCTAACATGAAACATTTCCTTAAGTCTGATTTGTGTCTTCTTCCCTATATAATTAGTAAAAGTAAAGGAAGCAAAGGCAGCAGTGTTTCAGAGGAAGCCGTGCAAAGACAGCGCGCGTTTTCCAAGGCCAGCAGCTTGTGCAGAGCCCGGCTGCTGGATCTGTGTGTTCCACAGTAACACTCTGCAGTCGTGCCTCTCTGGGTGCAGAAGTCTGCCTGCATTAGCCAGGAGCTTCACCCACACTAATAGACCTTGTCAAGAGGTTCAGCACAGTGCTAACATGCTTTGATGTTTTGCAGCTCAGAGGTACTTGCATACTTGCCAGGTCAGGTATTTCAGCATCTGTATGAAGACATCCATCCTTAGATGTGTGTAGTTTGAAAGATGTTTATATAATAAATGGAAGGAAGGCATGTCCCCATTTTACAAAACAGTAGCACATTCTCGAAAGTAACTAAGTTTTTTGTTAAGCACATTGGTTGTTAAACCTGCTCTGGTTTTGAAAGAAAAGAGTAATCAAGAAATTCAAGAATCTAGATATGAGTTTCAGATTCTTATTATATTTTCATTACCACAGTTACTTGCACATTGGTTATATAGTAATTATTGTTAATGTGTCACTGATTTCACCAAGAAATGAGATTTGTTTTCCTTACAGGAATTTAATAAAACCCAGCCTCTTAATACTCAGATAGAATGAAAAACATCCTTACCCTTTTTATCGTGTGATATAACATTATTAAATTAGCAGTCATGTAACGAGTGTCTATAATATTTTTTCAGTCATTAAAATCATCATGAGGGAATAATGCATTGTGAAAAAGCATTATAAAACAATCTGGAACCTTTCAACTAATTTCTTTCATGTCATTTCATTCAATTTAAACCAGTTTGACATTGTCCAAGTTAACAAGTTACTCTTTTCTGTTCAGCACCTGCTGGTGGCAACCCGTAAATCAGCATCTCATCCAGAAGCATGAAAGACCTCGTTAAATCTAATTTTGTGTGAGTTAACAGATCTCCAAATTAACCCTTCTTTAAAAATAAAATATAATAAGATAGTAAAGGTCAGCCTTTCTGTACAACAAAGTTTGCTGACCACAGAGATTTTCAAGCCTGATGGCACATTTGACTGCATGGTTGTCTCATCATTTTGGCAGGGATCTGTTTGATGCCAGTGAGGAATGCTAAGACTCTATCTGTCTGAAATATGTTAACATGTACATTTTATATTTTTTTTAAAGTAGGAAATGAGAGGCAAAAGAGAAAAAGCCTTTTTTTTTTTCTCAACAGTAGTAAATCATTGATGTCAAATGACTACTGCTAACAATTTGTGGGGAGAATTACTCATCACTCACTTGCCAGCTCTTTGAAATGCAGTACAGTCTTGCATTCTGCATTTGATTTATTGTGTTATAATTCTCTTTATTTCAGTAATAGATAAATACAAATAAATATATTTAGACCCAATAGTTGTAGAAGGGCTACATAAGAAAGCCATGCCTTACTTGAACACAAACTGTTAACACTTTCAGGAAACAAAAACATAAGCCCATATATGCTGATAGACCTAATAACATTCAGGTGTGTCTGAAGATAAAGGAAAAATTTATTTTAAGGCTATTACCTTTTGAGTATAGGGTATAGAAACTAAGGTACTTACAACAGAAATCAAAAATATAATTCACCTACATTATACATAAAAACCAAATGACAAACATTTCCAAAATTGCAAATAGGAATGTCTATAAATAAAAACACTTCAGTAACATCAAATAAAGGCAGAAGAAAAAAAGGCAATGAACTATTAAGAAGAAAAATGAATATGCTAAGAACGCAAATAGCATTTTAGTAGAAATATTATTACAACGATATCTACACTTCATAGTTTGTGTGTGTCTTATAGGGAACTACAATCTGATTATAAAATATGTCAAGTAAGACACAGTGCAGAGTACCAGTATTTGTAGTAAGGTGCATGATTTATTTCTGATATTGGTTAAAATTAGTGATTTACTGAACAAACTTCTTTTTTTTCCTTGTCATTTTTTCTTCAGTTTGCACAATGTTATATGTTTATATGTTATTTAAATTAAATTTATATGTTTATATGTTATTGTGTGTTTATATTTATTATATGTTTATATTTATATGTTTATATTTAAATTTATATGTTATTTAAATAACATATAAAATGTTTCCATTAAAAGAGTGCATTGTATGGCCAAGCTGGGTTTTTCCACCTTTTTGTCACTACCTAATGGAATATGTTAGCATTAATTGAAGTATTTGGGGTTGGTTCTGAAATTGTGCTCAGTGTTGAACTTGATCAAGTATCTATGACATAAAACACCAGGGGACAATATGACTTTCTCAGAACCTGCCTATAATATCCAATAGGAAGAAAAAATATGTATTATCATGGGGACTAAATGTTCTTTATGGCTTATGCTGACAGTACTAAAATGATTCAGACATTAGAAAAATCATAGATATCTAAAATATTGGTGCAGTAAATTCTTTATTAAATGTATATTGATGGCTAAAAAAAGAAGAAAAAGAATCACAATTAGTGTTGTCTTAGATGAGTGAACAGATTAATTTATGACTCCTACATAGATGAAAATGAGAACCAGGAAATATTCTCTGTATGAAAAACTGTAATGTAAAATCTCTCTTGGTAAATTAAAAACACACTTTACAAGCTCAAAATAATATCAAATCTAAAACTGAGAGGATTCTTTCAAGTTTGTGTTGAAAACTGCCTTAGACAGGAAACAAAAAGCTCTGTTAAATAAATCAGTTTGAGAGGATGTATATTGAAAAACAGCTGAAGGAAAGCATAATTTGATGATAATTAGTATGTATCAGCTAAAAAATTCAGAACACTAAAAAAGCAGAAGGAAAAATTAGGGAGAAAGCCATGACCACAAAGTTTGGTGGCTTTTTTTCTTTTTTTTTCCCCCTCTTTCCTTTAATGGGGCAGATGTTTGGCTTCTTGTTGTAGCTGTTAAATGAAATTGAATGAATCCCAATAATGTTAACCAAATCTAGACAAAACCAGAAGAATTCCCCAGAGTAAGGCAGAAAAATGCTGAGGTTTTCAATAAATATTTATCTTCTGGAGTTAGATGGAGGAAAAGGTGGCAAAGAGGCTGTTAGATCATATGATAAAATATTTACTTTTTCCATGGAAATATTAAATAGCAGCTATTAGTAATGGATGTTTTCAAGTGCTCTAGACTGAATGAAGATAACTTCATTCAGGAGAGCAAAAATATGTAGTAAAACAATAGGTAGACATAAAGCAGATGAGTTAAGACTGCAAACATGGATGCCAATTTATAGTAAAGTTCCATTAAGGATATTAAAAGAGCTGTCTCAAAGGCTCTTGCAGTTGTTAATGTTGACTTCTATGCAGTTGTCTAACATGGGCAAACTTTTAAAGAAATGAAGTAAGACAGAGCTGTTCCCTATGCTCTATAAATACTGACTATTTATAATTTTACAAGGCTGACTTTTTTTCTGGCAAGATAAGTGACTAAATGATGTAGAAATCATTCATGTAAATTTTAATGTGAACATTTTACATTCAGTGGCTTTTTAGCATCAGGACTAATTAACCACTGAAACCATCTCTGTGGTTTTATGAAAGATTTCCAACTGCCAGAAATTTTAATCAATAACTTTTCCCCTAAAATGAAGTTAAACCAGAAATTTAACTAGTGGTAGCTCTGTGGCCAATGTTCTCCATGCTTGCAGTGGGATCTTTGAGTCTGGCTTCCATTTGTAGCATGCAAGACTATGAACCTGCCAAGGTTTATGCCATGTTACAACTGAATTCTTTATTTAAAAATCTTCACGAAGAAAGATACTAGGAAACTTTTTCTATAATGTCTTTTATTTCCAGCAGCTGTCTGTAGGCTGTTCTTTTACAGCCATAGTTAGAATAATTGATATAGAACCTTTTGAGGTGGTAAGGAATGTGATACTTCAGACCATCTGCAAAATGGTGGCCTTACAGTAAAAATGAAATGAATAAAAGAAGCACCAGGTACTCACTATATTAATCTTTTTTTCTCTCTCTATGATCTCCTTTCTTTTACCTGTAATAGAGCTCTAACCTTTAAATGTTCTCTGAGTTGAACAATTTTTCATGATCCAGCTGTCTCGGGATTGTTTTAGTTCAGTTTAATATATCTTTTGATTCACTGCTGGGTTTTGGTTTTTTGGAGTTATTTATGGAATTTATCTCCTTTGCCAGATAAGGGTTAATAAATCATAATTTGAATAATCACCAAATTATTCCAGTTGAATAAATGAGTAAGACCTCATTAGAAAAAACTCTTAAGGCCACTGTGTTTTTTTCCAACTAATGCTGGAGCTGTTTAATGTTACTTTTCCATACCCTTTCTCTCAATAAAACATACAAAATCGCTGATTCAAAAGATTTAAAAAAAAAAAAAAAAAGCTGAATTGCATATTGATACTTTCTTGATCTATTGATGTAACAATTTTCCCCCCACAGTATCCAATCCAATATCCATATGCATTGAAAGGGGATGATCCCATCCCACTTGACTCCAGACAAAGGCAGGGGCCATTTCTTTTGCAGACTTAGCACTTAATTGCACAGACTCAGAGGCTGTCAGTTTGCTGGGTGATGCAGGAGTGATGGTCCATGGCAGGGTGGGCTGGGCTGGGCTGCCTCCATCCTGACTCTTGCTATGCCGTGGCTGTTACCTCTTTGTACTGGGACAGGCTCTCATCCAAATTCTTAATGATCTAGCTGAGGCCATTGAGCCAGCAGAGTATTATTCCCTGATCCTCTCCCCACCCCCTCTACCCCCAAATTCTTTGGATAGTTTCCCAAAGATTTAGTGGCTTGAACTTGCTCCCTGCAGAGTCAGACAAACAGCACGGTTGACAAAACACAGGAGGCAGGTTTTGGAGATGGACGTAACTGCAGCAGCACTAAATATTTTAATGTCAACTTTAATGGAACTGTATCCTAACCCTGAAAGAAATTACTTTACATCACCAGCCAGCTGAAACAACTCATCCTGCAGCTGTACAGGCTGATCTAACAAAAGGGATGGGAGGGAGGCAGGCACCTCCCCTTTTGGCAGCTTCAGACTGGCATAACTGTAATACAAAAATGCTTAAGTTTTACTGAAGACTTGGAATGTGTAATTTAGTTTTACATAATCTAATTTGTGCTTGCAGGTACTTTCTCATTGCATTTTGTATTTACATGACAAAATAAGTTGTGAAGCAGAGAAAAGAAGAAATTAATTCAAAACCAAAATTTAAAAGTGCAAATAGGACTTTACATAAATAATTAACCAGTTAAAATATACATGTAAATTTATTTTGGATCCTGATAGTGTCCCCAAGACCCCTGTGCTTCCTCTTCTAGTACACCAAGCTTATGGTACATTGGTACCTTCTTATCTGACCTTCCTTTCCTAGGGAAATACACAAGGCATAACAGGGATTCACTGTCTGTTCATTTATTTGTTCTACCTTTATTTTCCCAGCCTTCAAAAACTGGGTCTCAAGTTAGAGAGAACCATTTTGGTCTGGTGCTTGGATCAAGCAGGAAAGAGTCATTAAACAGGAGGGAGCAGGGCTATTAGGTCTGATGCTAGTTTTTCCTGCTTGAGTGTGTCATTGCCTCTTTTCCTTTACTAATTCTCTTTTGTGTCTGTTTAACCATGGTTCAGCCATTTCAAGAAGACACCTTTCTTCCCACGAGCTTTCTTAGCGCTGCCGATGTCCAGGTAGGCTCCCAGCTGAATGGGCTGGCTGTCAAACAACCCAGATGTTCCCACATGTGTGAGCAATGCATGGGACTTCACAGGCTTTGTTCACTGAAATGTGCCAGAGTTGATCTGCTTTGGGTAAATCTGACGGTGTCAGGAGAGATCTGAGGAAAAGCAGCTCATTCTGTTACTTCGTTTTTGCTGGATGCACTTACGATTTTCAAGCCATGGAAAGATTGGCTGACTTCAGCCTAGTCTAGCTCACAAGCTTTGTCTGGAATAAAGTATCTTTCTCACCAGGTTATACAGAAAGGAACCTTTTATTAGGGAAGGTGAAGAAAGTAAAATTGCTGGAAATTATGATCTTAACTTCCTATCCAGAAAACCTTTAATACTTAGCTTTTAATACTTAAGTTTGTAGCTTTCCATGTTATTTTTTCCCTGTCCTGGCAGATACTGGAACACCCATTTGAGAAGTGAGATAGCTGTATGTTAGTCATCCCATATATATTGATAAATTATGAGTCAATGCTGCGTCATCTAAAAGCAGCCATAGAATCTGATGATAATCTCACATAATTCTCACATAGAATAATGTGAGATTATTAAAAGTTGCTTTGTTTCCTTCATTGTTCATTGCAAGTTTGAGTAAGGAGGGAGCACACAGTGGTAATTGTACTTTCAGGTATCTGAAATTCAGCTTCAGGTTTAGAAATTATTGGTCAATATTATGCTAAAATAAGAAGGTCACTTTACAACTGAGAACAAATAGTGTATCAAATTAAAAATAAACATGTTCTACTGTAAGCTCTGTTCAAACAATTTTACTTGTGGTTTTGTGAAGCTTGCTGGGATGTGCACCAAGTCCTGTACCTAAAAGATAATAGTCACTTACTCTCTGGAGAAATAATGAACTACTGAAGAAATAATGTTAAAATTATTTCTTCTCTGCTGGTTTTGTCAAGCCACAATAATTACCTATATTTTACCAGACAGCATTCTTGCCTTTTCCCTAAGTTTTGACACTGTGACAGGTTTTATAGTTAGAAAATTCAATGCTCTAGCTTTGTGGTTTATCTTAAGTCTGTAATTCAAAATTAATGGAAACAAAATCAGTAACTTCAAAATTAGTAATGCAAAATATGATTCAGCGAGTGATAAATTTCTGTCTCCAGTCTATAACAAAGTAACAAATTCATTAGTACACTGCTGCAAATATAACCTCTCCTCTTATGTTTTTTAATTTAAATATTATTGCTTTATACATTTCATTTTCTGCAAAAGTGTTACAGTGATGTACAGTCATTATTTATGCAGCTGTTAATCTCACTGGTGTAAGGGTTTCACACTGGTAAGACTCTGCCAGTTGGTTCAGGGACCAGGCTTTGGGTGAACCTGGATTCTCCTTTTCTTCTCATTTTAGGAAGGAATAGTGAAATCCGAGCTCATCCTCTGGGTTAGGCAGTCAACTCCTGTACCATATCCAACATAAATGCATCATCTTGCTATTTTCTCCAGATCCCACATTCACCTACCTCTGCCTGTGGCCTGAGCCACTATACCCACAGAAGTGTTTCTGCCATTGCCATGAGCTTATAGGGCCCTAGCATGCATATTTTTTTTCATGTGAAGGGGCTTTTCTGCTAGTACTGAACTGCAGAAGGAGACTTCCCATGACAGAAAGGGATGATGTAATTCACTGAGGAAAGGAATGGCAACAGTCTCAAAGCAAGCAGAGTTCCATTTTGACTTGGTTATGTAAGGGTACTCCTGGGCTCTGGAAATAAATACATATTTTTCAGTGTGTATATATACATTTAGGTGTCTATTTGTAGCTAAATGAAACGTTGGAAGAGTAGTAGAGTTTGCAGCTAAAAATTGGCTATAAGCTTTCTCAGTACTGTCAAGTAAGAATTCTTTTCAAATGCTGTGCACCTATACATGCTTGTAAACTAGTAGAGCTGAGATAATTTATGCTGCCTGTCACTTAGCTGTTTTTATCAGTCAGCCATGCTTTGTCATTAGTTCTCTACATACCTCACTCTATATGATCTTTTTTCCCCCACTTCACATCTTATTCACAGGAAATGTAGGTTTAACCCATTAAAGAAGAGTACTGTTACTCTTTTACATAGGAAAAAAATAAAATGAACATTCACATTATTACAGTAGATATGCTCCATTAAAATTAAACTTTTCACTGGCAATCTAGCACAACACAAGGAAAGAGGTGTAGGTGAATCTAGGACAGCCTGTAAGTTTATCTGTAGGCAGGCTACTGGTTCACAACTGGATTTATTTTGCTTTATTTTGCAGTTCTAGCCACAAATATAGTAGCTTTGTTAATGCACCATATATTTAAAAAAAACCCCAAACCCTTCCAAATCAGTTTTTGTTTCTCAGATCACTTTAGCACCTCATGAATGTGTAAAAGAAAGTAAGTAGGTAAACAAATGAAAAATATTGATAGCAGTATGACTGAACTCTGTTTCTTCTTTTTTTTTTTTTCTTCTGCATGTATGGTGGTTTTTTTTGGCAAGATAATTAAAAAAGAAATGGTAATTTGTGGAAAGAATGATTTAGGATGCAGAGCCGTGTCTCAAGCAGAAGTTATTTGAAATAATTTTCATCAAGGAAAATCCCGATCCCACCTCTTGGCTTTTTCTTTTTTTTTTTTTTTTTTTTTAAAATAATTACTTTTTTTCTAATTCCCCTTTCTTTCACTTTATGAGGAANCCAGACAGAATATCCCCTGAAGCAGCTTGGACCCACTGACTCTTGTTCTCTTGTTCTTTCACCATGCACCCTTTTGAAGAGAGTACCTCCATACTCCAATGAATGCTTTTTAGCTGCTGGGAGACCTTTATTACGTCCCTATGAGTCTACTCTTCCCTGTATTGCCCAAGTCCTTTCTTAAAACTTCTCTTCATGTGGCAAGTTCTCCAATATTTAAATAATCCCAGTGGCTCTTCACCAGACTTTCTCCAGTTTGATCTGGAGGGACCAAATTGTTGATATTTGTCTACAATCATGACTGTGAAAATATTTGAAGAGAGCCAGGTAT
The DNA here is from genome assembly GCA_013397555.1 of Urocynchramus pylzowi. Lineage (NCBI taxonomy): Eukaryota > Metazoa > Chordata > Aves > Passeriformes > Fringillidae > Urocynchramus > Urocynchramus pylzowi. The sequence goes on from VZRH01003699.1 coordinate 988,432, forward strand.
ATTGTTTGTTAAAGATGTCATTTTAGTGCTGCACTCTCTGTGTTACCACATATATAGTTTAAACTTTTGTCTTATATAGTTTTTGTATAAGAGAGTGCATTAATTTTGTCTAAAGACATCTATATTTTGTTGCAAAGTTTAGTAGCATTTAAGCATCTCAGTTATATATGTCCATATTTTTTCTTTTGTACTTTATAAGGCATGAATATTAGGGTCTGGAGAAGTGGAAGACATAGATGTTCCTTTTTTTTTTTTT
>VZRH01003699.1:988750-1001148 GCA_013397555.1 Urocynchramus pylzowi
TAGCAAAATAATAGAGAAAAAATATTCATTTGCTCTTTTATGTTTCCCACAATGCAAAACTGGTATTGTACCAACAAGTGCTGAACAGTGAGTGGTGGCTTTAAATAATCAACTGCATAATTGAACGTATTTTGAGACATGAACACAGCATCCACAGGGTTGTGTACTGGAGTTGAACTGGAAGCTGAATCCCAGAAGTAATAGAAAAGACGTTTTTCAAGAAAATCCAACAATCAAAACTGTGCTATTGCCTTAAAACAATGACTGACGGTATTTGTATTTTTTTATATATCCTAAACTAATGTTCTCTGACTCACATTAACCTCTTTCACAAGGATCACAAATCTTCAGAGGATCTCCTGTATCTATGTAATTTACTCTCTGTCAAACATACAAAACAAATCTCAGTAATACTTTCTGTTAGGGGAGGAAGGGAAATCTCTGTCATGGCTGGCCCAGGCAGTTTGACTGTCCATATGAGACAGATGTGAAAATCCATGTTTCAACATATAACCATAGTTAGACTGACTTTTAGTTAAAAGCATTAGCTCATAAGTCTGTTTGTTGTGGGGTTAGTTTCAGGTTTGTGTGTTGTTGGTTTTTTGTTTTGTTTTTATGGGGTTTTTGGTTGGTTGGTTGGGGTTTTTTTGAGGGGTGGAATTATCCTGTCACAAGATTGTTAATAGTTACATTTTTAGATTACATTAAATAATCCAGGGTAAGATTAGACAATAATTACTTAATCAGAGTAAGATTAATTGTTTAGTTTTAGCTCCCTTTTAAAAATAAAATCAGCACAATTCCTGGGCAGCAAAATATTGTTGCTCTTATTTCTTTCTTGTTCTTGTGCCAGGCTTCACTTTGTAGCATATCCTACTTCAGTTATAGTTATAGCTCTCCCTGATATCTTCTCCATATTTCTTGGTTTGTAATGCAGATCTTTGCTTCTGAGTACTTAATTTTTAACTTTTGTGCTCTTACACGATGTTAGAAATATTTCTGTATAATGATCAATGGTGCAGGTAGACATATTTTATCTGTCTTCTTGCCTATGATCTTATTTTTGTCCTTTTTCCTATACAAAAACATGTCTATCTTTGCCTTAAAATGTAATTATTTTAACAATATGTTCATCCATCATTTTGAATCTCACTTTGTTGGCATTACAGAGTAGAATTCGACAGCTGGGTAAGTCCTACTTAAGAGCATATTTTGCTAAGAACTACTTCCTGCGAAGAAAAACAGAAAATATATGTCCCATTTAAACTGAAAAACTGAAAAAGAACAACACCAGATTTATTAAACTTCCTTTCAAACACACAATAAAAACCTAGGAAAAGTCACTTGGGATACACCCATAGCTTCATTTCAGACTGCTGCATTTTTCTTTGCATTTTGTCTGCATTAGGAGGAAACCTGTGTTTAGATTATGACTAGTTTTGGGAGCGGAGCAAGAAGTGGAGTCTCTCCTCACTATGAGGAGCCTGGTTCACTGCCTCCTTCAGCCAGTCTGACCTGTGCAGAATCCAGTTTTTAATCTCAGCCCACTTACACCCCTTGGTTACAGTGTCACCAATTACAGCAACGTCCAGGCTTATCAGAACTCTTGGCAGAGCAACCTCTAGAGCTGTTCATTTACCCTTGATGTTTCAGTAGCTTAAATTTGAGAGTTCTGAAAACAACCCCACTGCTGCTGCTGCTGTTACTGTAGCTGGGTGGTGGACAAATGTAGTTTTAGTGTCTGATGCTGTTACTCTGGCATCTTTCACGAGCATGAGTTGCATTATGCAGAAATTTAATCTGCCTGCCATATCTTAACAGGGTGGTAGTGTTGAACACGATGCTTCTTAAAAAAGAAAAATAAAAATTGTTGTTAGAAGAGTCTTAGGGCAAAGACTCCTAAAAAGTTGTTAACTCTGAGAGGACAGGCTATTGAAAGCCAGTGCACAGTGCCAAACTCTTGTATTGAAAAGTTTTGGCTGAAATACTAGGATATATAGATAATACAGTCTCAGAAAGTTTGCCAAGGAGACTGCAGTCAGAAATGTAGAAAATTGTCCAAGATTAGGCCTCAGACATGCTGCATTCATTACCAGCAGCTGTGCATATATGAAGTGTTTCTTTATACCACAGAATCCAAACCACTGTGGCCTGTCACTGTCATTTTTATAGCAATTTGCTGACTTTTTATGAAACAGGAAAACATTTAGCTAAAACAGAAGTTGAAATGACTGATATAAGTTAATTTAAGGGAATTTTAATGGCTACTGAGTGTGTACCTTAGAAATATGCTGAAAGGCACAAATATTTAAGGTTTTATGTAATAAAACTCACTAAGAAAACAAAATTATGCTAATAGTAGTTTAATGTTTATTGTAAGTCACAGATGCATACCGTAAGAGATCCCTTAAAAAGCCAGAAAGGTGAATGTGATAGAACAGTGGTATTATTATTTCTAGTGATAGGATTTACAGTTATTGACATTTTCTTTTAAGTTAAATTCAAATATGCTTCCATTAGGGGGAGTTACACATTCATCACTAAGTGTTTCAGATTTTCAGACACTGTTTCATATGACAGATTTTCTTGGATGGTTTTGTTAACTTTTAAAATACTCTATTCTTACCACTACCCCTTCTTCCTCTGTAGTGGGACATGTTTTCAACTTGTTTAATCAACATGCAAAAATTTGCAGCAAAACAGAAGGTCCAACTTTATCAATTTCTGAATGTTTCAGAGGGAAAAAAAGCTATTACAATAGTGAAAATATCTCTATTAATTGGTGTATTTTCCAGAATGAAATATAGAAGATAGGATTTAGAAAACCTGAAGCTAAATTCTCTCTCAAGCAGTTTTTCCTTTGCCCATCTTTTTTTTTTCTTCCATCTGTGAAGCGGCTTCTGCCTCAGGGTAGTTCAGGAAATCTATCAGTGTCAGGTGTGTTTACTTTAGTACAGGAGGGTTTTAAACAGCAATGTGACCCTTGTGCTGGATGTTAGCATGTGTGTTCACAAAAAAAAAGGCAAAGAATACTGATGGACTTCAGTTGATAAATTATTGTGCCAGGCTTTAGAGTATAATAGTTTTAGATGAGGTATTGAAATCATGTAGTTACATGCCTAAGCACTCTGCATCTAGCTGTCCTGTGTTATGTGGATAGCAACAAATCCCTTTCCAAGTGTACTTGATATACTTGGTTCAGTCCTGAGGACTGAAAACCACAACCAGTTGAATTCTTTCTGGAATAAGTCCACTTTGCATTTCCCCTGCAATCACAGCAAGTGCCACTGTGCCTCAACATAGCCCTTGGAATATTTTTTCCAGTGCCTGTGGTCCAGCTGCAGGAAGCACTGACTCCTGGGAAATTTCAGAAGAATTTCTGGGAGGCCACATAAGTAGAAAAAAGCATTTCCAACACCAAGATTCCAGTATACCACATTTGAGGGCCTGTCTCAAAATGACTTTCAGTATCAGTGCTCTGCTGTTCGGCACAGAGCTCTTCTGGAGACTTTCTGTGTCACCCCTGCAAAGTTATCACCAAGGTAGGTGGATGAGATGGGGAAGGGCAATTCAAGGGAGGGATGAACTGATGGCAACAATTCCTGAAGTTCATTTTTCAACAATCACTGCCTTTGCCTAGATAAATGACTGAACTGTGTATGTATACATCACCCCTGTTGTAGAAAAAAATATTTGGGTCTCTGGGTGGTGGACACAGAGATGTGAGAACAACATATCTACAGAAAGTGAATTGAGACCTTAAATGTGGACTAGAGATCTTTCTTGTAATAAAATTAACATTTTTTGCTTGATTTTCCATTCAATTTTAAGAACAAGCTGTTCTCCATGCTTTTCCATTTTTTTGACCCTACCAGCCAAATACTAGGTAAATGCAGTGAGATCAGAATTTCAACTCTCAAGAAGCACAAGCACCCCCAGGAAACTGTAAGGAAGGAAGGAAGGAAGGAAGAGATTTCCCAAAGTAAGGGAACATGCAGATTCTTGAGAAAAGGCTGATGATGCTTCTTGCAGTATAATAGATAGCAGGGAGAAGCAAAGGCAAGTTGAGTGCATGTGGGAAAATACTTCAGGAAACACTGCTGTAGAAAGAAACATAGACACTGAAACACTGGCTATGCTATATCTGCCCAGTTACCAATACTCAGGATAGGTTTTATAAATTCAATTATCTTCAGGACTTTTGCAATAAAAGTTGCATTTTTACTAAATATTGTCCTTATCTTTGAATCCTTCTCTAGCAGGCTGGGCTCTGACCTTCTCAGATTTTTGGCCTCAAAATTGATTCAGTCGCATTGGCATTATCAATGCTAAATGCAGCTCCTGTCTTCCATGTAGTTTTTAATTTAGGGTTACAGTTTGCATGCTTTGCTCTTAAGTCAGCATATGGTGGGTGGGAAAAGTGAGGGGGGGGGATGTCTTTCCTGTGACTTGCACTGATTCAGCAGGACTCCAAAACCCTGTGTCATGCCATTAGCTTTTGTATGCCCTCTGTATATACATACTATATGTAGTTTCTTGATTTTCTTTGAGAAATACTTTTTAGGCTGAATATTCTACCACTTGTTCATGTTTTAAGGGCTCTTGTATGAGAGAATTCAGCTGGACTTTGAGTTCCTTCTCTTGGCAGATAACACCAAAGCTTGCAAATCTGGCAGTGCTTGTGGGAAGGTCTTTAGTGAAATGCAGTTAACAAAATCATTTAGATGATGGAATTAGGAAATGATAGTGATAAAGTTGGCTGCTGTGAAAATAGTAACTGACTGACAGAGCCAAACTGTGATTTCTGAAGCTGTTGAACACACATGGATCCATGGCAGTCTGACATCTATGCAGAGGCATGCCAAGCAAATAAATAGAGTATGAGGAAGAAAGTGGGAAGAAAGACTTTTGGGAGTATTGCATGGGATAATTTCTATGTAATGTACTATGTTCTGGAAACCTGTGCAATGGTTAGCCTTGCTTGAAGAAAGTCAAGCTGAAGTGATTCTTCTAAGACCTGTGGTACAGCCTCATGCTCTGTGTGTGAGCACAAAATATTAAGTAAAAATATTTTCTTCTCCCTTCTTCCCTGTTAAGTAAATGATAACTTTAAATTTTTAGAAGTGTCTACACCCTGTTTCTGAATATGCAACACCTGCTGATATAGGGAAAAATCATTTCACTAGCAGTTTGGCATGTTTGCAAATAATAGATGTGTTGGGTAAAATGTAGAAAATTATCAGCTTCTCTCTAGGACAATCAATAACCAACAAATCACTTCAAGGTGTGCCATAAATGCAATTCTAGATGCCCTGCAGCACTTAGTCTTGTGCCTAACAACCCATCTACCACCAGGCATTCATCCTCTGCCGGAATGTTTACCACAAGAAGGTTTCTTTATGTATATAGTTCTGAGTGGACTGAAAGTGCATATAAACCCTATTCTTATGCCCTATAAAAACCTCTTTTTTTTTTCCTCCAAGGAAATGTGATAAGGTATCTACTTAACAGCAGCCCAAAGTGGTTATATATATATTGGTTATATATATTTTGGAAAGTTTTAATTTTATTTTACATTTATGATTTGTATAACCATTTTGTATATAGACCACTTGCAGGGGTATGGCTCACACCAGGTGTCAGAGGAGTGTGAAATAATTTTTATGCCACCTTTCCAAGGCAATAAATGTCATACAAGCATACCGAAGTGCAGATAGAGTACTTTTAGATGAACATTCTCAAACTGTATGTAAGAAATCTGTTTGACAGACTTACCCAAAGGATGACACTTTTTTCTGATCTTGCCAAAGCAGCAACTGTGTAAAAAGAAAATTTGCTCTGGTGGTTGGGTTTTTTCCCCAAAGAGTTATGATGTAAAGGGAGCGAAGAGGAACTGTAATTAGGAGAAAATAAATGGTTACTTTCTACAGAGCAAAAAAGAAATTTCTAAATGGTGTAATTTTAGAAATTGCTCAATGACATAGCAAGTTTTCAGTCATCTTTCCCGTAATACAAAGACAAAATAGAAGATGGATGGCAGCAGCTGAACCCACAGTCCAGCCACATAGTTTGTGTCATGATCAGTATAATGCTTATTCCAAGAAATATGTGAAATATTTTTTTGTTAGAATCACACGGATATTGATTTTTTTTGGTGTGTGTGTGCCACTGTTTTTAAAATATCTTTTTAAAGATATAATTTCAAAGAAGTACTTTGAACGGTTTTCTCCTTTTTACTTTTTTTTCTTTTTCTTACTATGATCAGGATATAAGTTAAAATTTTCTAGAGGTATAAAATTCTAGATTTATCATGAAGAATAGAGTGGTTTTTCTTAAAACTTATTCTCTTATACTGATAGGATTGCCCTGCTGGTGGTCTTTACCAATTCTAAGAGATTCACAATAAGGTAGTTTGTTCACAAAAGCCAGTTCTTTTTGACAGACCTCTATACAAAACTATTTTACTCTGAATGGATTGTTTCAATCAGCCTATACATACCTTTTTTGTTAAAAGATGTCCTGTATCTCATGAGTTTACATACCAAATTGATCTCTTTTTTTCTTCCAGTTACATTTTTATGTCATTTTCATTTGCAGTAAATATCTTCCTCTTTTTCTTTCTGAAAAAAAAGTGTAAATTTTTAATTTAAAAAATTATCCAGTAATCCAGAGGGATTTAGAGCTGCGGACCCAAGTATTAAATGTAAACCAAAACTTAGTCAGTTGGAAGCTGCTCATTATGAAGATGAGACACTCAGACTCCAGTTCAGAGCATTAGCTGTGGAAGCAGCGGCTTCTTTGCCTTCTTTTACAGACAAGAGCAGTGAGTAGCAGCTGCTGATAGAGGTTACTGAGAAAAATGGGAAAACAGTACAATAAATTGAGGGAGGAAGGGATGCAACTGTGTGGTTTAGGATCTTTCAGGGTCCTGCTGATGTGTTGAAGTGATACAAAGACAAACAGGTTTCAGATTTGTAGAGAGTTCAGTTTTAAAGAGAGATATAAGGTTCAAATTACAATTGGATTTTTCTTTCTTTAGTGAAGGGTTTAAACTTTTTTCCTAAACTACTACTGCCTTTTGTTCAAGAATTAGGTAAAATGACATGGAAACATTAGAGCATTATTTTTTTATCACTTCATCTCATTACTGTTATTCATATAGCAGTTCTTCTGAAACAAACAGAATTAACCTTTTTTTTTTTGGGAGGGGGATGATATTTCTTTCAAAGGGCTCATTGATACATCATCTAATCCCCCAGAACTCCCATGAAAATGTCCTTCTCTTCCTCCTCACTTAGCTGTACTATAGGATAAGGAAAGCATATGTGCTTTGTGTTTCCAAGAACTGTGTTAATCATTCAAAACATATGTGCCCTTTTTCTCTGCTGGCTGTCTGGCACTGTAGGTATTTGAACATTTAGGTAAAAAAATACCTAAGAACTATATAAGTACTATGAAAAGCATCGTGATCAATATTTATGTCTTTCATATTTCAGATTTTGGAGATCAAGGTATTCCATCTGTAAATTTGTATTTTGCCATACCTTTATATATGACCCATTAGTGTAGAGTGGGATGATTCTAATCAGGGCAGTCTGCTGTTAGGGAGCAAAAATCTAGGTGCTGATAAATAGAAATACTGTGCATCTTATACTCGCACTGCATTGAGCTTGCCAGGAAACTAGACAAGGAGCAGAGGAACATTATTTACTTCAATATATGAATCTACAGCACTCAGAAATCACAGTACAAATGTACACTGGGTAGTTTTGGGTTGCTTCTTAGGAAGAAAACCCCACATGTTACCCACTTATATTCAAGAAATGTGTCATAATTTAATCCCTTTCTTGAAAGGACTGTATTTTTGGTATAACTCTTGCCCTACCCCTGTTACATCTACTTGCTTACAATTTCCACTTGTATTTTTAGGGAAATAATGATCTGAAACCGCAAAACTGCAAAATTCTTAATGCAGTCTTGGAAAGGGTTATAAAAAATAGTTATGATTTATCTATGTAAATGAAAAGGGAAAAAAGTTTATTGTTTTCAGATTTGAACATAAAAAGGAAAAAAAAAATTATTGTTTTCAGATTTGAACACTGAATCTGTGAGCTCATTATGGTCTTAGTCTGTTCCAATTTAAATCAGCATCATTACTGCATGAAAAATGGCCCATCTTAATCCTCACTTGTGAGAAAAAAACTAGTCAATGTAGCATACTATTTAAATGCTTAAGAACTACAAGATGTTCTCCATTAAATACATTTGGGCACACGTGCTTTCTCATGGGAACACATTATACTGCTAATCCTGTTGATATTAGATAGTATTCCTAAGACTAATTTCTAGACATGAATTTCCCCCTTTTTTTAAAAAATACATTTCCAGCCAGAACTGGAAAGCTATATTATAACTATTCTGCTTGATCAAGTCTGTTTTGGAAATCAGACATGAGAATATATGTTGCTGCTATAAATGATACCTTATCTGACAAAAATCTTTCTCTTAGGCAATTTCATAACTTAATACCCTGTCTTTTTGTAGGGTTTTAAGAAAAACAGGTTTCCAAAGTGATACGCTGATGCTGTGCAATTTCAGCTTCTAGGAGGATACTCTATGTTTACTTCTTTGTAATGCAAGCAACCCTATCTCTTTAAAGTACACCTAACATCTCAGTAAAAGTGGTTGTAACACTAATTAAGTATTTATGATAGGATGTCTTAACAGGGCACTTAGGCTACTACTATTCAAATAGGTGAATGAGTAATTGGCTAAAAAGGTGTTTGTGCCCTTTTAATAAAAGTCACTGTTCATCATGAATGTTGATAAATAGCTGAAATGATTATTTTGATGAGGAGAAGAAAGGCTCAGTGATTAGGGGAGGCCCCAGAAGACTATCTGAGGCATCATGTTTTCCCTCCCTCATGGTACTACCTTTGTGGCATTGACAAGTCACCTTTGTGCCTTCATTTGCTACGTGAAAAACAGGCCCAGTAAAGCTTTCTACTTTGGCACGATGGCATTCAGAGAAGGTGACAGTAAGGACTGAAGTGTTACGTGCTGCAAGGAGCACAGCTACTTGTACCTGGGCCACTCTGGTCTAATGACTAACCAGTCACCTCCAGTCACCCCCTAAGTCCTTTCCAGGCATCAGCTATGAGGGATGGAATGTGTCAGTTCTCTGTGATAATACCTGCCTTTATCAGAGAGTGTATATGTTTGTTACTACCTTTAAATTCCTGAATATCTGACCAAATTCAAATGCAAATATCAAAATTAATCATTGTGACTAAGCTGCAATAGGCTTCCCTCCTCAGACAAATGCAAACCAGCCAGCTTAAGAGCTGAAGCACAGCCCTGCCTCCATAAACTAACCACATCCAGAATTCTCCTGTTTTCAGGCTCTCTGGAAAAATATAAACTATGCAACATGCTATGAAGGCCATAAAATTTGAGCTCTTCTGGATCAGGCAAGAGGAATCAGTTCCAAAAGCTTTAAGCTCCCACAAAGAACATCCTGTTGGCAGTTCCTCACCCTTTTATACCAGCAAGGCCCCTAGCTCACTTGTTTTCACTGAACTAAATTGTGGCAATACGACAGAGATAGTGTGAAAGAGAAATTCTTTCACATATGTCAAGGCCAGCTGTGAGGTACCTTTCAGTTCTTTGAAAAAAAGGTAAGTTTTTAGGTGACCCTGCTGGTGACCTGAAAAAGCCACCATGACTTGAGTTCAGCAGGGGATGAGTGTTTGTTGCCCATGAAATGCACCTTCCAGAAAGGAGAGTAAAAGTGGCTGCCTTAGTGATAAATGTACCTGCAGATAGCTGCATGGATTAACACGGCTCTAATTTATTCCACATTAAGAAAAAGGACTATAATGAGTTATTAATAAAGAAAGACTAAAGATGGGTTCAAATTCAATGGTTAATGCTCTGCATAATTTACTGCAATAATCCTTTGGATCAAATTTTTTTAAAGTGCTTTTCCCTTTTTGTATGAATGAAACACATATGGTATTCTTCCCCCCAGCCCCTCCAGCTACCCCCAAGGTTTTGTTTGATCTTTCTTTCTACTGTTTGGCCATGAGCTATGTTGGAATAAAGTGTGATATCTGTGCTGGAGTTTGCTTCAACCCCCATTTGTCTACTCCATAGAAATATTTTCCTAAGCAAACATTTATGTTTGAGATGTCTTTAGCGTTGCACCTAATAGATTTCATAAATCATTTGTGCTGGCATTAATGGGACAGTGGAATCTCAGCACAGGGGGCATCATAGCAAGGGAAAATTCCATTGCAGCTGGCTGAAAATGGAGAAAGTGGATGCACTACAGTGACATCCAGGTCGTATGTTTTGATAGGGTACAGTGTTCATTTACTGCATATAGAGTGATGCATATTTGTAGAAAAGAAGTATAGAACATATAGTGTGGATAATTTTCCTTTGAAAATAGGGATTATATAAATATGTCATTTCTTCCATAGTATCAGGCTCTTGAAGGACCCAATATCCTGCTTCCTTCACAGGTCCATGGCAGTCTTCTGTAAGAGGGAGTGCAATTACTGGAGCTCTCTGAGAGCAGAAACTCAAATGCACTCTGAAGCTCTGCACAAGCTGACTCTAAGCATCCATCTCCCCTTCCTCCTCCTTTTAAGATCTGAAAGGATACATTCCTGAAGTAATGTATTACTTAGTAGGTCTTTCAATGGCAGAAAGTGCTTATCCATACTCCATTCAAGCAGTTTGGAAAAGCATATTTGTGTGATCTAATACCCCATTTATTGCAACTAGACCCCTTGGAAGAGATGCTGAGAATATGAACGTTGTTGTGGAATTGCTAGAAACTTGCTTCCTTGAACTGACTGTATTAGTTCATGATTTCATCTCCTAGCTTTTTCTTGGCTGGTCTTGTAGCTATCACAGATAGGAGTCTGTCCAGAATTTGAACTGCAAAAAGCCTCCCATTTTTATCAAACTGCCCCCAAACCTGAGTGGAGTTTGTCAATTATAGTTTGTCTATATTAAAACTGTATTTGTCTATTTAAACTATATTTGTCAATATAGTATGTCTGTATTAAAGTTTCTCCCTTGTGCTCAGTCAAAGCACTCATAGTCTGTTGCATATCTGACTTGAAGAGCTTCAGGTCAAGATGTAGTATTAGTGCATTTTTTCAGGATTTTTCCCCACTGCCAGCCACGACTGCCCTCATCAGGACCTGGCTACTTAGACCATTATTGTCCCCTGTTTCACAGAATTCTACTATTTCAATCTGTCTTTGTTTCCATAGGAATTGTGTGAGCTTTTTGGATAGTATTACATTTCTTATGAATAATACATCTGAAATATGTGGTTTTATTGCAGCCTTCTACATAACAGCGTTGAAAACGTATTCTGAAATGGTATTATTTTCCCTGGAAGTATTGTATAATCATTAACAATGTCATGATCTGATTTTTGGCAAAATGTGGCTTCTGGGCAGCTGCTGTGATAACTTGGCCTGAGTCAGCAATGGATCTTGTAATAGGGTGAGAGAAAATTAAGTTAGTTGTTACTAGCAAAGGTCCAAGGTGAAAAGAAAAGCGTAATAGAAGTTTTGTAGAAATTCCTACGTACCCCTGCATTTTCTGAGCCAGCTCAGAAGGGTCTTGGTGTAGTGATGTTAAGAATGAAGTTGGAGATATCATTCCCACGGACATTTTAAAAGAGTCCCATGTTCCAAAAGGAGATAGTTAAAAAAAAAAAAAAAAAAAAAAAAAAAAAAAGAGAGATAGAAAAGAAATAATATTAAAACTGGTTCTTTTACTAAAGACAGAGGCAGGAACTTCAGTTTTGTTACCAGCCAAAAATAGGCTTTTCTATTTTGAATGAGTACATTGGTATCTGCATATTCTGTAGGCATCTAGTTCTTCCTGCTCTCTACAGTATTTCAGAAATTCATGGAGAGTCCTGTGAATACCGTATTTTGTATCTATTATTTGATAGCTTTATCTGAGAGCTATGATGCATCCAGATCAAGCTGGAACTCCAAAGGCTTCATTAGCAGAGGACTTGATCATAGACTGCCGAGTGTTTTGAAGTAAGCAGAGTGCATTACATTCATGCCTCTATAGACACGAAGAAAATCTGTCTCCTACGGCGGTAAATGGAGGGGGAGGTGTTTCTGTTTCAATTAAAGCCCAGGTGGTGCGTGATGAGGGGGCCGGTGTCACATCTGCGCGCTCACAGCTGCGCTCTGCTCCCGGCCCGCTCCGTCTGCTCAGCCGCGCTGCTCCCGGGCACCGGCCGCGGCCAGACGCGCGCCCGCCTTCCGCCAGCNTGGACGCCCGCGGCCCCGCGCCGCCCGTGAGCCGTACGAACAGCGCCGCGGCAGCGGCTCCGCGCTCTCCGGAAAGGCTCC
>VZRH01003699.1:1001345-1149457 GCA_013397555.1 Urocynchramus pylzowi
GCGGCCCGCACTGCCCGCCCTGCCAGCCGAGGGTGGCCGAGCCCGGAGGGAACCGCTCGCGTCCTGTGTCTGGCCGTGCTGCTGGAAGAGCCCGAGCCGGTGTCTGGCTGGGATGCGGTAGGAGAGATTCGCGAAATCGGAGATGTAAGAAATGAGAAGTTTTTTGCATAATTTGCATTTGAGGTATCGCATCTCGCTGCGGAGCGAAGCCTTCGAGCTCCCTCGCCCGACTCTGTTATGTTCGCATAATGGGAAAAGTATAAAGTGCCTGTGATTATCGTGCTTCCTAGGGGATGCGATACCTGCTGCACTGGGGGGGATGTGGAAGAGGTTGTGCTCGCTCAAAAGTCTAGAAAGAAAAATGTAACTTTACAGCAGTGCAAATTATGCAAATAAAAGTGTGGGGGGAAGAATCGGCTCAGATTCATTTCTAAAGGATTGTAAAATCCTTCATTTGAAGCTTAGTGTAATCTTTGACATTTATGTGGGCACCTGAAAAAAAAACAGCCCTAAAGCAGAGCTTTGGTATGGAAGTACAGTGCTGCTGTGAGCAGACACATTTCTGTCTGCTTCTCATTTAAAGTGCCAGCTCCTTCTTTTTTGTATACCTAATACACGATACGCATGGAATATACAGCTGTGTCACAAAGTCATTCTGTATTTTTAAAGCTTAATATAATCAAATTCATTGCCTAAAGATGGTGTAGTTGAAGATTTGATCCTTTTTCACTGAAGTGGAAATACTTTCAGTAATTGAAAGCAGATTCATGTCTGGAGTTGTACAAGCCAAGGTTTTCATTTTTAAAATAAACCTTTTGTTCTTCAGCTTTAAATATTTCAGTGAGCCATCCGGAGACCTATGTTAATTGCTAGAGTAGACTTTAAGGAAGGATTGAGGAAAAAAAAACCAAAAACTGAATAAGGTATGTCAGCAATTAAATTTACTCCAAATAATAATGTCTGTATTCCAGTGCATGAACATACCATTGCAGTTTTTGTGCACACTACGTTTTAGTTTTCCTGTTCATCCACAGAATCTGAATGTGAGCTACCCATCTGTCTGTGGAGTTTTCTTATTTTAAACTATCTTCGCTTCTGTTCGCCTTACTTAGCCCATTTGCCGTTTTTTTAACAGTTTATTAAACAAAGCAGTTGGAACTTTGAAGGTTTGGGGAAACACTGATCTGCTCCAGTAAACAAACCTGACACTTTGTGGTGATAGCTGCCCTTTGTTAACTTTGTGTCTGTTTTCTGGCTGATCCTGTGAAAAGCTATCAAAAACCTTGCTTTTCTAATATTTTAGCAATGAGAAAAGAAACTTAGTATGTGAACTACCAAACTCCCAGACAAAGACTGAGCTGCTCTGGAGCTGTTTGTTAGAAGCTTTGAAGGTAGAGAACAATGGAGGCAGGGGAAGGAAAGTACCTTCTCTCCCCTAAGATCTCTAATCCACTGAGTAAATTCACTGAAAATTTGTAGAAAAGTTACTGAAGATGGCAAGAATCCCTTATACATTGGAAAGTGTATTAATTTCTTAATAGGCACAAGGAACTAATTGCCTGATGTTAAGTATAGCCTATCATTAAGATAAGAATTTGTAACTTGTATAGTGGCATTAAATAGGCTGGGTTTATTCCCATGAACTTCTAGATGGTGTGCATGCAGCTGTTGGAGTGCACTTTTCCTTCATTCAAAAGGTAAATCTTTTCATACATCCTCAGTAAGTTCTGGTGAAAGTATTTGTGTAAAACCGAGGAAGAGGAAAGTGCTCAAACAGAAACAGAAAAAAAACTAGCTTACCTTTTTTTCATCCATCAGATTGGGGTTCAAAACTGTCAAGCAGCTCAGTAACTACAAATGAGATGTTACAAATTTCTTTGATTAATCATTCTGCAATCCTGTGTGGAGAGTGGCCTCATATTTCACAGTATAAGGGTATTTTTTCTTTCAAGGAGTTATAAAAGGGTGTGTTACAATTCAGCAAGAAATCTATAGCAGTAGGACCTTTAAAAAAAACATTTTATGTTTAGATGGCATTGTCTTGTCATTTTTACTTTCTAACCTTTCTGACACAAGAAGTTACACATTCCATGCAGCACAGGGTATGTTTTTCATTTTTTCCGTTTGAAGAAGAGCAGCCAACGTGGTAGCTGCCTAGGAAAAATTGGTAATTGATGCAATAAAAAAAATATAAAATGTCGTGTCAGATGTGTGTTCATTTTACAGGTCCACAAGAAGAATGCTGCCATACACCCATCAGCTTTGAAGTCTGATTTTTTAAAATTACAGATAGCAAATTAGAGGCTGAACATTGAAACAAACTTTTATAATAATGGCAAATTTTAGTACAAAAGAGTTTATCCTTTGTGTTGAAATATATAGAAATATCTGTAAATATCAGTATATGATGCAAATTAGGGAATTGATCTTGAGCTGTATTCTTTTAGTTCGAGTGTGCATCTTGAAGATTTAACATGACTTTTCAAATTACCAGAATGGTCTGACAAGCAATTATGAGATCAGACTGCATAACTTCTCTTCCTGTTACTTGTATTGCTTCCCAATTCACTTGTTGAACTAAACAAGGAAAAAATAAAAAGTCTTAATATGTACGCTTTGCTCAACACAGACATTTGAGAGATGATCTGAGAAAATAGGACTTCACTGTATTGTTGTCCAAAATATGATAAAACATTAGCTTTCCTATCCTTTCTCTGTGTGTTCAAAGATCTTATTGTTGGTTATATTCATTGTAAATACATCTATAGGCTACACTCTGTGTGGGTTTGAAGGACTTTTTCCAGAGGTAGTTACAGATTATGCATTTCAGAATAGCAAGAAGGCTTTTGTACGTTCAGTAATGTATGGAGTATGATGCTGTGAGCTCACTAATGGTTTGAAGATGTATGTATCTTTTAGGTTTGAAGATTTTTATACAAAACAAGAAGTCAGGATGAAATAAAGCATCTGTACTAAAAAGCAACTGTACTAAAAAAATGCCTATGTCGATTTCCATTTAAGTTAACCTTTTTAAATGTTAGGGACAAGTGGAAAAAATGGCTCTTGTGTTCCTTTAAGAAGCATCACTCACATTAAAAACTCTGAACAAAATAGGTAGGTGGCTGAAATACTCTGAATGAGTAGAAAATTGTCATTCATTTTCTTTGTCTAAGATTAAGGAATTCAAAGTGCAATTATACATGAAAACTCCAGTATTCACTCAAGGTAACAGCAAGGTGTGTAGTCTTCTTTTGAAATTGACTAGGGCCACCATTTATCCAAACTTGAAACGAAATAATTGGTTTGTGTAAAGTAGGTTGGTTTTGAAGCAAGTCTTTTAGATGTAAGAAAAAGGTAGACTTCTCATATCTGGAAACAGTAAATCATTCTAGCTCAGAATGAAAGGCTTATTTATGGCTTGTTATTTACAGCAGAAAGGACTTTGCATAGTTTTGGTATATGAATCATTGCAAACTTCATGGTTTTGATACTGTAATCACTGATTTTTTGTATTTACTACATGAAAACACCTTTACAGGATGTTTAACTTCTGGTGTATTCAGAATTCAGGAGTTGTGTCTGCATTAAGAAGTGTTACAGCAAAAGATTGAGCCAAATACGTGAACCTGTTGAAATTTGCACAAACTAGTTCTACAGCTCAAAGTAATGGTGGCCTGACAAAATGGCAGAGTTGGATTTGCTGTAATTTCTGAAGAACTGCATTATGATCAAACTGATTAAAGACATGTGACAGGGTTTCTGCATACTTAATTTTTTGTGGCAAAGAAACAGCAATTTTGGCAGTAGCAGTAAACTAACATATCTAGTATCACATCAACAGTGAGTTATGTGTTTTTATCTTTCTGATACAACTTGCTGTTTTGCCACTTTCTTGCTTTTGAAGGGGATTCAGACCTATACAGCAATATTTTTGAGATGATTAAAAGGAAAACAGAAGAAAAAAAATTAATCTAAAATAAGATCTCTTCCATCTCTGCATAACTAACTTCCAACTGCTATACCAGCTTTTTTATTCTTTTTATTCTGTTTCAGTTGTTATTAATCCAAGAGCTATTGACATGGGGCTTTTTTTTCTTGGTATCAAGAAGAATTAGTGTCCTGGAGAGCTATTTGGAATATAAGAGTATATATTAATCAAAATTTAAAAAAAAAAAAAAAAAAGGCAACTACTATTATAGAATGATATTATTTGGTTGGTTTTCATAACTGTAAAAATCATAAAAAAGCACTACCTTAAACTTTTAAATTGTCATGACTGCCAAACTAGTTTTTAAACTGCTTTAATTTTCACCTTTAGTATAGTTGCTGGCCACACACAAAGGGGAAAAAATGGAATGGAAATGGTTTTTTAGAGCAGATTTTGGTTTAATCATATAGACCTGCTTTTTCATAAAACATTATTGTACCCTTGTATGAAATATAAGCAGTTTCAAATCTGCAGAAATTTCAGAGTTGTTAATTTTTGCAGAACATTTTTCCTCTTAAGTCAGAAACTGCATTAAAGAAAAGACTGTTGTCCAGGGAGTTGTAAAAAAGTAGCCTGGAAAGCCTCTTATGTTCTTTCTTTTAAATAGAACAGAACTGCCTTACGTAGCAAAGTTAACTTTGTTAACCTTTTATAATTATTTAACCATTATTTCATTTTACCCCCTGCTTAAACATTGTACATTAATGCAATAGACACCTGGCTGTGCTCTTAAAAGTTTATTTGTCTTTCAATTCCTGTGATAGTAGGGGGCAGTATATCTCCTTAATTATCTTTGTTCAGGGAAATGTTGAAAGGCCAGGGTAGTTAAACAAGGCCATTTGGATTTGCAGTAAGGTCGAAGTCAGATGCAAGGAAAGTGGCTAAATGCATTATCATCTTATTGAGCACATCATCAGTAAAGTGACCTTGATGGAGGTGGAAAAAGCCATTTGGCTATTTTATGACAGCCACCTCTCTGCTGGCTTTATCCCTGCCGGAGTGTACTTCAGATAGCTTTATCACAGTCTTCTCTTGTTGCTTTGAAATCTGATTTTTCTTAATAATGTGTAATGAATTAGAGGCTGAACAATGAAATGAATTTTCTAATAATGGCAAATTTTACTACTGAGGAGTTTCTCTTTTGGCTTGGGAGATCTAGAAATATCTCTAAATTGACTATTAAGGTGACCTTTATGTTAATTATTATAAACCTGCCTTTAAGGATTTCTTTAATAATCACTGTTTTTTATTCATTACTCTCCTCTTTTGTAGACTGCTTTTTAAGTTACTATGAGGACAAACAAGCCAACTTCCAGCCTTAGCAGCAGGGACATTATTTGTTTGAATGTGTTTGTATTTCTGTTTTTATAAAGATACTCAAACCCTGGGAGGCCTGTGGCTTAGCTGAAAACAAATAGTTTAGAAAATATATAATTAATGGTTAAATTTCTATCTCACTTGTGTTTTGTAATGGTAGTCAGTATTGATGTCTTAAAAGCTTATAAAAGTATAATTCTAGCTATTGCATGTTAATATAAGTATTTAATAATCTCAACTGTCTGCCTTGCCCTCTTTCTTTTTTACTTGTCTTTTCTCATTCAAGAAAGTCTTCTTTCATTTGTGTAAAACTACATTGATTTCAAATAAACAGGGTAATTTTCAATTTTTGGCTTTTAAAGGAACGTAGTGGTATTTCTTTTTATAGTGCTCCCTGTCTAGGGATTGGCATAATTGTTAAGGGAATTTAAAACAAATGCACAAAATACAAGGAAATAAAATAACAGAAAAACTGGATCCAGATTTGACCACCTGAAGGTACAGGTTAATTGACTGAGACTCACAGCAGAGCATTAAAAATTATTGGGGACTAGAGGGAATGATTTATAAGAAAATATGAGAAGAAAGAAAAAAACAATGCAGCATAGTCACATGGAAGAACCACCTGTAAGATTTTTAAAGACCTTGTGGACTTGAAGGATGTATCTAGATGCAGTAAGATGAATTCAGGACCAAAAAAATGAGCTGCATTTTTAGGCACATTTTGTAATGGTAACATCCTGAAGGCTATGGAAAATATCTCAGCACAGTTCCTAGAAGTTCATTTTTCGAAATACAAGTATTATTTGTTCTGTGGTAGTGTGTTGAGTGGCTGTTACACCTTTTGTCCCTAAGCTTTGATTATATGTTGCCATTTTGAAGGTAGATTATTTTAACTTCCACTTTGCAACCTATGAGCTCATTTTCTTCAACACATAGGTGATCTCCTAAGAAGAGAGCAGGATTCTTCTTCTCATTATCAGCTCTGTCTTTGGAGCTGGAAGGCATCTCACAGCAGTCTCCTCACCAGTTTTCTATGTGTATTTTTATACATTACCCTTGGGTTTGCAGTATTTCTCTGAGACTTGTTACTTGGGGCAGTTCAGATCTTGAAGTTGCCGGTTGCCAGCAATGTTTAGGTGTGGTCTTTAGCACAGGATTGTAGAGTCAGAGTGTGTTCTCAGCATGAAGCAGCATTGCCCAGATGGAGAGAGAATCTCCCCTTTCACTCATGCCAAGTTCCCCTAGTTCCTCACAGACTTACCTATTGATTTAGTTGCCTATATGATAAAGTGCCCTTTGCCTCTGTAGTCTAAAGAATTTTCTTACATTTTTCTTTCTGTTTAATTATTCTTGCTTCATCCTCAGCTCTCTCCTTGTACTTGTCAATCATGTTCTGCAATAAGGCAGAATGTATGTGTGTGTGTTTCCATATGCCCAACCAGAAGACAAGCCTTTTGAAGGCAGACACATAGAGTCAGAGTTTGAAAATGTAATTCTGTCAAACTGTCATTTTCATCAGATGACTTCAAGAAGGTTGCCACACAGCTAGGCCTATCCACTGTCTTGTAATGATACCGAATCTTAGGATGTCTCCTACCAAGCAAGAGACAAGCAGTAAGATGATGCATCTTGGGCTGAAGGAGGTCTCACTGTCCCTTGGCAAGTAGGCTGAAAGTACTGACAATATTAAAGCCCTTTCTGTAGACTGGAAGTACCTCAAAGAACTTTTCCTACCCTGTCTTCCTTTTCTTTTGCCCCTCCTTGGCAAGTCTGGTTTGTGGCGCTGAGCACGTATTTTATTGCCAGGAGAGTTTCTTTTCAACAGCAGTCCTTTCTCCAAAGAATAAAGTAAGGCTCATAACACTGAATGGGTATCTTCAGAGCATTTCAGACAGTATTATTCTGCAAAGCCTGCTACTCCTCATTTGTATGAGAATCCAATGTTTACCACCCTATTTTTCCCCTGAGGTTAAGGAATCTTAAACAGACTTTTCAGTCAGTGGGTTCCTCTCTGGATGTAAACCCTTCTCCCCGATGATTTTCCTGTCAGTGGCATTTGGATGGTATTTTGAGTTATTCCTCAGCAGTTCTGCCAGCTTTTTACACAAGAGACCTGTGTATTATTTATCAATTCTCTTTTCTCATTTCTGCCCTCCAGCTTGTACATTATGCCCTCATCCTAGTCCTTTCCACCTAATCCTAATTTACTGCTGATCAGAGCCCTGGCAGCAGAACCAGTTACTTGAGGTCAAAAAAAGGATAAAAGTAAAGCCTACATCAGACAGAGTTATGTTTTTTGCCTTTGAGGCAATTGGTTTTGCTTGCAGTGATTTTGGTGACACCAGGCAGAGGTGAACATTCTTTATTTTGCTTGTATGTTGTTTGCTTTTGTTTCCTGTAGTGCAACTGTACCTCATAAAATAACGGGTAACAAATTGTTCATTTTGAGTGTTGGGTTTCACTTTCCAATGTACAGCAGAGTTTCTGCTAGAATCAGTAATTTGATTATTTTTTTCCCCTGTCTTTATTTATGTGTAGATTTTTATGTGTGTGGAGTTTCCATGTGTGCTCTTGAGCCAAATGTGGTCAGTATGCAATAGAGTACATGTGGATCTTTACTCAGAAATACAAAAGTGTACTGAGTCCTTTAGCTAACTGAATTACAGTTGCTTCATGAAAGTAGGCTTATTTGGTGCAGTCTGTATAGAAATTATAACCTTTATAAACATCATTTGTAGACTGAGCTGTGTTAGTCTGGAACAGCGTATGCATGCATGTGTATAGTTTGGATTTTAGCCAAGAGAAGGAGTCCCCTACATTCAGCTGGCTGATGTTCCACTTGTATTCATGGCTATAACACAGCACCTCTTTGACGTTCTACCTGAGCATTGAAATGGAACAGGCCATGGATGTTGGTAAATCCAGAAGCCTGGCAAAGCAGTAATACTTGAGAAGTGTTGGAAAGTATCAGTTCTGCTTGCCTGCTGATAGCTGCCTGCAGCTCAGAGTGGTGTGCTGCAGTCTAGCCCCTATTGCCATGAGATGTTCCCTCCTTTCCTGGGTTTCCCAAATTTTGCAACATGGTGGAAGAGGGCAATGGAAGGGAAAGAAAAAACCAGCCAGATCCCTTTCTTTTTCACTGTAGAGAGAAAAATTAGATTGTAGAAGAGAGATAGATGTGTAGTCTTTGAACAAGACTACAAAGAGAGCAAGCCAAGGTCCATTTACAGCTCCAGTGTCACTGGTGTGCACAAGTGCTTCACCAGCAGCCTGAGGACCTCATTCATTCAACCTCCTGTGAGCAGCCCATGGTTCATAACCTTCCTTGAGCTGTGTGGGTGTTATCTGGGAGAGCACTGGTTGTTAGCCAAAAACTAAGGCAGGAACAATACTATCAGTTTCAAGTTATTGATAATTTTTTGCCAATGTTTACCCTCAAGCTTGCACTAAACTGCTCCTGCTGGGTTAGTGCAGATACAAGCATTGAGCCTGAGGCTCGTGGTAGGGAAGAGAGGGGAAGGGTAAAACAAAGGACACACCTGTGTCTCTAAACAAATTTGTATTTGACAGAAACCACTTCCAGCATAACATCACAAACTTAACAGCAAATTCATCCAGTGTATTTGTCTCAGGATATTTTTTACACTACCATTCTAGTTAGTTCTGGATTTCTTTGTTCTTTTTCACTGGTGATTCTGTAAGGACCTGTCAGGCCATGGCAGGTAAGAACCCTCTAAAAAGTGATCCTGACAAACCTGAAGACTCTCTTCTTAAGAGATAGTAGTTATCTCCATTTTACTAATTCTTTATTCCACAGATTCACTTCCTGTGCTAAGAACATTTAAATGATGCTTTTGCTTCCAAGGTTTTTTTGGCATATAGCTCTGAATTTAGGATAATGACTTTTTTTTTTAATTGCTTTAAAAAAAAATAAGAAAACCACACAAGAATATGAAATGTCAGTTCCCATTCAGCACTCAGCTGAGTTAAGAGGCTGCATGCATAACTACCTTGCATATACCTGTTCTTGCCAGATTTGTTGCTCCTTTATCAGTGAAATCAGCTTTAAAAATATTCAGCTTTGCCTCATTTTCATGTGCATTTCCACATTTTTTGAGACAAGTAAAAATACTGTAACTCATTTTAGTGGTCATACTCAATTAAAGTGAGATAACTAAGTAGCAAGACATGTTTTGATGTGTTTTCTGCTGGATGTAAATGTATGCAATATGGTTTTTTTAATTCACAGAAGTAAGCTCTTTCTGTATGCGCTCAACATTCTAAAAATTATAAATCTTTGTATCATGATATTCCTATTGCTACAATCGAATTTTAACTTGGTTAAAAAGCGTATAAGTAGTCCCTTTTACCTACCCATATGAAGAGCTTGAAGAAATGCACTCATCTCTGTTGTAAGTCAATTATAACTCACACTAAATGTCTTTCTGTGGCAGAGGAATGACCTGGCTAGCTTATGCTTTGGATGGAAGTACATCGCCTTTTAAAAAGCCACTGTTGTTTGTTTAAAGAAAATTATTAGCACTGATGCATAGGAGACAGATTTTTGTAAAATAGCGGACTCTGCCAGCTGATCTGTTAATCCTTAATCTGTGGCTCTCCCTTCCACTCAAATGCTGATTTGAATTCTACAGACAGACCTTCTACTTTTGCCTATCATAATTCTGGAGAGCTCTTCTCCACCTCAGTAGGATTGAAATGAGGCAGAAAGTATTTGTTTACTTTTCACCGACAAACAGGTAACAGGCAATTCTCTGTCACTGTGACAGTGTCATGCTTTGAGGTGACCCAAGGTCTTTCATTGAGGCAGATGTGTGTGCACTTGCACAGTTAAGGTGCCTTCTGTCCGGACAGGCTGCTGTTTTCTAAAGAAACTTCTATGGTAAAAGTTTCACAGGCTTAGTGGAAGAAGGGTTATTTTACTGGTATGGTCATTTGGAAAAATGTAACAGTAGCATATTATATATAGATATACAAATTAATAATAATATTGTATACTTTTCTCTGAAATCCCTGAGTTTTGCAAGTATCTGTGGCATAGTGAGTAAAGCAGATTTTATTAGGTTGCTGTGCTCTTCCATGTGATCAAAGATCTTCTATACTTTATACACAGCATAAGTTGATGTGCCAATGCAGGGAAACAGTATAACCTTGTTGAAGAAGAAGATAAGCTTAATCTGGAATAAAATGTATAGAAAATTTTAGAATTTTTAGTATATGCAGTGTTCATGGAATCATTGTAATTACGCACCTGTCATATAAGCAAACCAGGATCAAATCAATTCATATATATGTTATGTATGACAATTGCATATATTTATTTTCCTGATTTTTTTATTATTGTACTTTCCTGAGTCATGCCAAAAAGAAGACAATGAAAGATGTAACCGTTAGCTACTTGTAACTTCAGATACCCACACTCAAATATCTGCAACTAACAGCAAACCTGAATGTAATCTAGATAAAACCATGCCAAGACATGGCTCATAAAATAAGAGTTCTTGGGTTAGTCAGACTACACCTAGAGTTCCAGTGAGCTTAATGAACTCACTGCTGGATACTAAAAGTGATAGACATTACTGGAACATATTGTGTGTGTTCATACTTTGGGGGTATGTTACAAGTTATTTGAGATATGTAATAAGACTTGTCATAATAGTCATATATTAAGTGGCAGCTAAAGTTCCCTGTGCAACCTGAATTAAATTAAGAAACCTGTTGGAGATCACAGATGGGATCTGAAGTCTGAATCTCTGGAGTTTTAAATCCTATTGCAAAATAGGGGTTATTGCCTCCCAGAATTATTTCAAGATCTGCTCTCTCCTTGAGAGCCATCCCTATTGCATTTACGTGTCTGCAGAGATACCCCTCGGTGTCCCTAGTTTCACATGGCAGCACAGGGCCAGCACAGTCCTGGTACAGTTTGGACTGGAAACCACTAATCTAGGCTGTTAGACCAAGGCATGGCCTATTGAAATAAAATATTATTGATAAATTGAAATATTATCAGTATTTATAAAATATCTTGGACTCACAAGGAAGAAATCCAAAGCTTTTTATTCCCCCCACCTCTTCAGTGGAAATTTGTGTGCAAGCTGACTAATGCACCAAATTTCAGAGAGCTATGAATTAAAACCACTAAGTTATGAATGCCTGAGAAATGGAGTGCATAGTAGAAATGGCAGATGCAGCACAGGAATGCTATAATAACTTAATATAATAAATGCAATAAAATCAGAAATCAGCACCTTCATGTTTCAGAAGGAGATTACGACTAGACACATTGCTTTTGTAGACAAATTCCCTGCTATGTAGCAGCTGTAGCACTAGCAGGTCTTTACATGCCTACAAGAGCAAATCAGTCTTTAAAGAGGTAGTGCATTTGAAACTAGCAATCAGGGTTTTTTTTATTTTTTATATCTTTATTACAAGCATATGTAAAGTTTGAAGTCTACTTGAGTAGAGTTCCCTGGAACAGATATCTAGTGTGTATCAAATGTGTTTAATACCTTTCTTGGCCCTTCTCAGGTTGGGAACTCTTAAAATCATAAGGTAACAAAATGTTTCTTTATTTATTTTAGGTGTTATGTTGATGTTAAACACAGGTACCTTTCAGATGGCCAGCATTTGAGAACTTTTATCCTTTTCCTTCTATGAAAGCTTTGAGAAGGAGGAAAAGCCATTTACTGAGAGACTTGTTAGTGTTCTTCAGAGGCATCCTCTTGTCTTCCACACTTTGTAACTGGTTACAAGCACACACAAATGTGAGGTTGTGCTTTTTTTTGCTGTCATGAAACACTTTTGAAGAAGGGATTTGGAAAGCAGGTTTGCAGGAAACAAGATAATGGGAGTGTTTTAAACTCCTAAACTTCATTCACGTAAGGGAAAAGGGTGTTTCAAGTTGTTACTTGCATTGTAATGTGTGAACAATAACATACTGTCAAAACTATTAGGCAACTGACTACCAGCTAGTTTTATTGGATGGCAATAGATTACAAGTGTGGTTGCATTTCAAATCATAAATAGGTATGTTATTTATGACAATAAATACATTGAAAACAGTGGTCTTGCTATCCCTGAGACAATATTGAACAGTTTAATCCCAAGAGACTTAGAAATACAAGTATAATGGGATATGCTTGATAGGGAATGTACCTCCTGTATTTCCTACTAAAATTTAAATGTCATTTGAATACTATCTTTCCTACTTGTCTGTGACTGATGTTAAAACTTATATCTTACATGTTAAGGTGTTAAAACTCAGATCTGTAGCCAATAAAATAAATAATCTCTGATAATAGGAATGGAAAATGGGTAATAAATTTGTGTTCATTAGTAATGAACAGAACTTAAATGTGTAGGTCTCCAAGGACCAGAAAAATGTTTTTCTTTCATCATTTCTAAAAGGCTTTGTGTAATGCCAAAATTCCTGCATGAATAGGTATAAAAGATCAGCTAATCAGAAAGTCACACTAGTCAAATGGATACTTTGAGTAGACAATATTTTTCTTCTTGGATTCTTGAATATATCATAAAACAATCTTAAAGTTGTTGAAGAATCTGTGGTTTAGTAGCCTGTGTAAATTTGCATCAATACTGCAAACTTATGTATTTCCTACTATGTGGAATAAAAGAATTTTGATTACAAACTTAAAAATGCAAAGAACATGTTAAAACTCTGGCACGTTTTCTACCTGTAAAACCTCCTCACTGGCTACTGCAGATAGATTTTCATAATGAAACAGTGGATCATTTCTTGTAAGAAGTTACAAGGTTAGAGCTATTGCATAAAACATGTTAAGAATACAATGAAAAAAACCATAAGCTGCTTGCTCTCACTTGTGGTAGACCAAGGCTGTGACAGGAGCACAAGTTATAAGCTTACTTGTTCCAAAATATTTGCAGGAGCGGTGTAGGTGTATTGGCAAGCCCTGTACCCTGTTCACAGTGGTAGAAGCATCTGTTATTTCAGGGAAATTATTTTGGCTTCTGTTGTTTTAACTGAGTTCTGCTGCTGATACAGTTATATCTGTGGTAGAACATTTACTGGCATAAATGTTTGTTTAGAAATGTCATTAGGATTTTTCCCTCCATTTCTGTTATGAAAACTGGTCTACCATCATATGCATGTTTATCAATTTCTTACAGTTTATGTAACAAATAATAATCTCTTAGGTGTAAATATGTTGTCAGCTGTTTCACATTATTTTCCCTGGGAGCTCCACAGTGGCATTTTTAACCAAGAAAAAACCTAGTTGGCTGCATAAGAAAACACTCACAAGTAGCCACATGCAGAGACATTGTCAAACCAAAGAGGTATTACCCTATGCTCCTTACATGTATTGAGTTTGCTGTAGGGGTGTTCCAGTGACTTAAAACAGGTGCTTGCAGAGAACTGAGCATGTTACCTTTTCTCCTGCTTGCACTATGCCAGTTACACACAGCCCTGAAAGCCACTGTATTGGCAGTTCAAACTAAGTTTTGTCCCTGAGGCTTTTCAGCCTCCTCTGAGCTAAATCCTGGTTTAACTCTGATTCAGCTGGCTTCTTGGGGTAAGGTGGAGGATGGGGAAGAGGAAAGCTGAAGTTTGTATTGCTGTGCTGTAATAAGGGTGCAGTATCTGGGTTAAAAAATTTATCTGATGGTGGTCCATGGACACTTATGTTGCTGTTTTGTGTTGGGCATGCTGTTTCTCAGGGTGGCTGGCATAGCTGAGAGAGGCATTGCTGACAGACTCTGTTTCAGATAGGTTTGGTGTAGGCATTAGTTGCCTCTATTATGAAAACATTTTCTGGCAGGATTTGTCTGTGTTTGATTTTTTTAAATCATTGTTTCAAAAAAAAAAAAAAAAACCTAAACAAATCAAACCCAAGACAAATCCAAATAGCTGGAACAAAGTTCTGTTTTAGAGATTGTATAATTATTTGTAGCGCAGTGGGCTGGCCTGTATTTGTGTGAAAATTGTTACAACATGTTTGAAATGAGAAGAAAATAGCAATGTATCTGGAAGTTAAAACCTCTTCCCTGCATGTGGCTTACATTGAATGTGATAATGTGCTATGCATTCATTAATTTAATACAAAAACACCATCTGTATAACAAAGATCAAAATAACTTCTGTATTTTCTTCATATTGAACCAAGTAGTTTCCAGATACCAAACAGCAGGA
The DNA here is from genome assembly GCA_013397555.1 of Urocynchramus pylzowi. Taxonomy (NCBI): domain Eukaryota; kingdom Metazoa; phylum Chordata; class Aves; order Passeriformes; family Fringillidae; genus Urocynchramus; species Urocynchramus pylzowi. The sequence continues at coordinate 1,015,841 of VZRH01003699.1, forward strand.
AGAGCAAACACCTTACACCACTTTTCCCCTCCTCTGGAGTACCATTTCCTTTTGTATTCTCTCCTTACTGGTGGCTTACTGGGCAGGGTGACTTTTCACTAAGGGGCAGCTGTTTGTATTTGAGCTGTGCTTTACTCCCTGACTGCTTTTTGTTAACTATGCTATCCATTCTTACCAGTGTGGAGGGATAACCCCTTAAGAGGAGAGGTGCAGCCCAGCATACTTCATGCTGGAAACTCACTTGAAGTGGCCTTATGGCAGGGTGCATTTTCCCACATACTTTGTTGTGGAATCTTCCTGATTTTTCTATCCCTTCCTGTTCATAGCTGCTCTGCTTTGTTAATTCCTTATTTCTTTTCCCATGGACTTTTTTGTTTGCTTGGTTGGTTGGTGAGCTGTGTTCTTCTGTTCCTCGCTGCAGACTTGGGCTCCTTTTTGATGCTTCTTTGCCATCTCACTGGAGCCAGCAGGGCTTTTGGCTTTGGCTTATCTGTGACTGCACTGAACCACTTAGTTCTGGTTTAGACTAGAAATATACACTAAAAAAAAAAATCTAGAAACATATTTTTGAACTAGACATATTTTTGAAGCAATCTACGCTGGTTTAAAGGGAGGAAGATGTGAGCATCAGTGTCTCCTCTCCTCTAGCCTGCCTGTCCATTTATTTCTTTCTTAGTTGATAATCACTTTTTTGTTAATTTGGTTCAATCTCAGTGAAAACTTGAGGATCAGGCTCAATTCATTTTCAGAAACCCCCCTCAAACTGCATTTCAGTTCAATGCTCTGCTAGGAAACAGACTAATTTATAGGACAACAGAAATTCACATAGACCCTGGCTTGGGTGCATTGCATGTCAGCAGAGAGAACAAGCCATGCTTAGGTTGTCATGTGAGAATTGTACATACTGGCTTCAGCAAGAGCAGGACTAGTTGCAGGATTAATCTTAAAGAAGTTTCTCATGACTTAATCCACAGTAGCTGCTGATGGGATGTTTGGTGCATCTCCTTTTGCCATTACTGCTCTTTTGCTCAGACCTGGTCTTTCCTAATCCAGAGTCAGTATTGGTGTGGACAACAAGGTTGGAAAATGTCGATTTAGGAAATGAAAGGTAGCTTACTTGCTATCTTAGGGAACCAGGACCTTGGCACTTCACACTGGAACTTGCATTTTTATTCTTTGCACTTTCAAGTTGATATGAGAGGAAGGATCAAATCTTTTTCAAATTTCAGACAGTTACTAAGTAACTTATTCTAAGATTAAATTTTCATTCTTACAGGAAAGCTATGAACCTTGCAATATTTCAGTTTGTAATAATTTTTGACTTCAAAATGCTTTCGAATTGCCCATGACAATATCTGAAGAGATACTGTGGATGTTGTGACTAATTATGAGAACTGCATGTTAGCATAGTAACCAACTAGCTTTGCCTTTCTCAGACGCAGAAGAAAGGATTTCTTGCAGAAAATCTGTACCTGTGAAAAGTAATAATCATAAATGATTGGCTAGTATCTGAGCAGTTACAATTTTGGTATCCCAATTCTAGAACTGCTCTGTTATTACTTCTTTTTTTGCTTCAAAACCTGACTTAGAGCAATAGACTGACTTGCATAAAATAAAATAATGAAGCTTGTTTCCAACCTTCCAAATGAAGCTTGATGATGTGCTATAACATGAAGATAACCAGCTGAACTTCACTTGTTCCCCAAATAACTGCAGTGTTGCACAGATCTGAACAAACACATCATACTTCAGTATCTTTGAGGATATTGATTTAAGGTGGCTTTCTTTTAGTTTCTAGATGGCTATTTACTCACTTGTAACTGCCTTTCTAGCTTGTCATCCTCTGCTTCTAGTTGCTCTGCAGACATACGGGCTGCCCAAGGCATTAGACTTAGCAGGCACTGTCCTGTTACCCTGTCCTGCTAGTTGGTAACATTAGTTAGGAATTAAGGTTTCTACTTATGACAAATATTAGCAAAGACCCCACTTACACTGGCAGTGTAGGGAAAGCAAACCTCAGGGTTTGGTACTAGAACAGACAAGTTCATCACTAACCCAAATTTGCAGGGGCACAGTTTTTGCCAGTGGAACAAGATCTTGTCAGGCATTCAAAGCCTTTCCATTACACAGAGGTTCCCAATGAGTGTAATAGACAGGATTTTCAATGAATGTACTAAGGGACAGGAGAGGATAAAAGAGGGAAGTTGTTCCTGCCACTGCAACCCTAAATCTTGGGGTAGAGTCATTCTCTAAGACTGTAGCCAATCTTGAGCAGTTCACTGCTGCAAAAAAACTTAATATAGAAGGAAACCGAAAGAGGGGCAGGGAGGGTGATAGTGGGGAAACAGCATAGTTTTCTGTTGGTTTAGCAAGTCAAATCAGTTCCCCATGCAGATGGATGAGTAATAAAGGGTGGAGAGGGGGAGGTGGAAGTTAGGGTGGGGTGACCTTTGGTGGCAGGCAATGTGCATAGCTCAACTTCAGGCTATTACTTCAGCCTTTGTAGCACTGATGGTGAATACCTGTGATCTATTAAAAACCTGCATCCCATTTTGCATCTTTTTTAGCATTAAACTGAAGTATTGGTGGTGGCAGACTGGCTTGAGTTTCTGCAGAGATGTATCTGATTCTGTGCTCCACCTAAGTTCTTCTGTTCTTTAAGGTGTCTTCATTGCATTTGGGATGTATGTAGGGCACAGATGTATTAGTTAAACATGTTAATTGGTGATAGCAGTATCAGTAAAAATGAAGATTTCAGTGCTGACTTGCAGTGTATTTGCCACTTATTTACTTTTTAGGATACCCAGTGGGATGAGAGTGAACTTGTCCTGCTCTTATGTGAGCCTCAGTATGCTTACTGTGCACATTTGTGCAATTGCTCTGAAGAAAAAAATCTCTACAATAGTCTGTAAACCTGAGCAGCTGTAGTGGCTTTCTCCACAGAAAAATGAAAGGATTCTATCCCAGACACCCTGTGAGTTTGCTCTCAGTGTCTTGCTGCAGCTGTGCCCTGGCAGCACAGGAGCATAGTCCTGCCTGACAAAGATGCTGCAGTACAATCTGGGCTGCAGTTGGTCCTCTCCCCAAAGCTCTGCTGCTCAGTCTCATTGCCCTCCTTCTCTCAGAGACTATGCACTCCTTAAAAACACCTCTCAAACAGCTGCACAAGGTGCATGCAGGCAAGCACTGTTAAATAATACAGCTCCTTTAATAGCTAGTCTGCAGAGCAGAGCAGAGTGAGCTGAGCTTTTTGATTTTCACAGAGCTGAATTTTTGTCAGTTCTCTGTAGCACACACTCCTATGAAGAAGGACAGTCTGCAATCCCTTCGGCAGAGCTAGATGCCATGTGGGTGTCATACAGTATCCACTGTTGGTTACTCACAAGTTAGAGATGATGAGGAAGTATTTTGAAAGAATAAGAATTTAAAGGCCTGAACTTTATCTTTAAAAAAAAAAAAAAAAAACAACCAACAAACCAAACACAAAATGCTGTGCTCTCAGTGCATGAGTCACTTTGCTGTTGGGCCCTCAGCTTCAGCTCTATGGTGATTTTATTATCTCTTGAACAAAACAGTGGAAGGATGGGCAAAACTGAACAGTGAAGCAATAAAGAATTCATTGCTGGTTTTTTTTTAAGTTGGTTTTTTTTTTTTAATAAGCAAAAAGATTTATGTTGAGTCATCCCAGCTTTCTCCTCATGCTTCATTTTGCATGAGTTTGCAAAGAAGATGGAGAGATGCCAAAATTCAGGGAGGAGATCCCATGTAATCCTGTAGTGTGCCAGAGAGGAAAGGCTGGGCAGAAGGATTACATGTGCTCCTGATGTGTTCATTTATGGTAATGTAGCTTTGCTATTTGCCAACCAAATGGATACTTAAAAGAGGAGATTAATTGTGGAGAGCATCAGCTCAAACCTACCAAGGCTCTTTGAATTAAGGTTTATCTCATAAACAGTATTTCTGTAAGGTCATTCTGCATTTTGGTTGTTTTACAGCAGGCTCTTGCTAGCTGATTGGAAACTTGGCTTGTGAGATCAGGTTTGTTCTGTGGTTTTGTTAAGAGTGAGAGCTGTTAGATGTGGTGTAAGGCTGTATAGCCTTTTAGAGCAGCAAATCCCTGCAAAAGGGCCTGACGTTCTCAGTGTCACAGGGATACGCTTTTGATGTGCGCTTGTAGCCCTGGGGGTAGGGACAGCACACGGCCTGTGGGCACTGAGCCTTTGCTGGTGCTGGGTCTCAAACTTGCTTGAGTTTTGAGCAAGTGCATGAATCTTCAAGTCCAGTTCATCCCAACACAGACAATGCCCAAAGAAGCAAATCTCTTAAGGTATCATTTAGCTTCAACTATTTAATTCGTTTTACTGACAGTAAAGGAGAAGTGAGTGTGATATGGCAGCATACAAACTAATTTTTATTTTGAGAATGTATTATTAATAATATTAAGAAAGGCATCAAAATACCTGTTGTGGATCCCTATTCTGTAAACAGAAAGAGTATCTTTGATGCAATATTTGCATTTCATAAGCTTTGCTGATATTCATATCAAGTGTAAAGAATATGATAAACTGTTTTGCCGAATTTAATAGGAGATAAACACCAGTTTTAGTGCATGGAGAGATGGCTGTTCGTGATAAAGCTAAGATTACTATCAGCAGATAAAATTTTGTATTTTCCACCATACTCTTTGTTTCCCAATTGTAATATAAAATGCTGTCAAAAAATAACTTAAAATGTCACTTGATTCAACAGGGGGGAAGGAATAGGAAACAAGAAAAAAAGTATATTTTTTTAATACTTTATTTTTTGTTTAACTTGTTTCTACTTGACTGCTGGTTTGTAGTGAATCATCCACTCTGTTTCTCAGTAGAACATAGATATTAACTCTTGCTTTTAGCGGGATGAAAAAGGCAACTTTATGTGTAAAAGTTAATTCTTAGTAAAAGAGGAGATAGTTGTAAAGAGAGCAGATAATCCAGATAAACTGCAGGTTCACAGTAGCCCGCCTTTTACTTAATCTTTGCTGAGAGTAGATTAGGAAACCAGGTTAAATCAAAGAAGCATGCTTTCATTTCTGAGGCTTCATTCCAGGCTAACACTGAGCATGAAAAATGCTGGTTGCCATTTCATGGAGTGAAGGTTGCCAAATCCACAAACTCTTCCCAGACCCTTTTGCTGGCGTACGGGGACTTATTGGCAAGGCAGCATTTCAGAAATGCTCCCACATCCACTGCATGAAGCATTTAGCAAGTGCCAATGCCCCTTTAGATTTCTACATGATCATTTTTGGTGCCTTTTTTTGTAACCAAGCCTAATGTTATCTGAGGAACAATCTCACAAATTCCCTGTCATAATATTTTACTGTGCTGTAGGTGGTTTCAGTGCTGATTCCTAGCAGCTTTGCAGAAGCAGACATTGCCCTCCATTTTGAGAGGAATGCACTCTCTCCTTGAAATGGCAGCTCTGGAATGGATCACTGGGTGTGTTGTCAAGCCACATTTAAAAGGAAAAAAAAAAAAAGTGTGGGGCTCGGAAGCTTTCATAGGCTCAGAGTGGCCATATTGTACAGAAGGTGGAAAACCTTGCCAGACAAACATTTCTTTAAGGCCTTTCCCCATCAGGAAAATCTTAAATTTTCTTGCCAGCACTTGGGATCACCCAGGCAGTATCCGTAACCCCTCAAGTGTGAGTGCCCTCAGAAGTCTTTGGATGTTCCCTGTTGTCAGTAGGAAATGTCTTTGCACAGCACTGGTGCCTCCATGGGCACTCCATGTTTTCCTTGTACGCCAGGTGCCGCTGCTGCGGCCCCCAATGGTGGTGAAGGGTGTGAATCTCGGGCCCCGCGAGTTCATTATTACATATTCTGAAATTATTTTGTGTTTCAGCCATGTTAAATGTTCTTCTTACTGAGTTCAGCACTTTGTGAAGTTAAATCTCCTAAAGCACACCGTTGTGACATAAATCCACAGAGGGAAAATGCCTGTCAGCGGGTCTCATCCTGTAGTGTTTGGTGAAGACCTTTTTGCAGGACTAAAATATTTTAGTACCCAGGTAAAGTAAGCTGAGTAATATGGGAACTCTAGTCTTGTTGCTATTAACTGCCCTAATTGTAGCATGTTTAGCAGTCAACAAATTTAGTGCTCCTTTATGAAGGGCTTGTAGGTGCAGTGACAGAAGGGTATGACTGAAAGATGGACTCATTTTGGGAAACCTAATTATAATGGCATCATTTTGCTTTTCTATTATTGTTGCCCAATTTTGTCGTGCTCCTAGTGTTGCTATTAATGTCTTCCTAAATGTCAAATTCAGACTGCTGATGATGATCATCTCATGTCATATTGCTAAATATATACAGGCTGTTGAGAATGTCTGATGTAAATGTTATGCCAGACCTTCTACATATGCATATTAGAAGACTTCTTATGCTAAATACCTGCTATCAAATACCTACTTAACTATTTTCCTCAGTGGTATACAAAACAAATTGAGACTTTTTTTTAGGAGTCATCATGCTATTGTATTATTTTAAATGATATGTGATAGGAAAGATCTCACTTCTGAATGGTTGTGACACTAAATGATGTTAAGTAAGAAACTCCAGATATATCTTCACTTTCAACTGAAAGCTAATGTCATTTCCCTATAAATGTTTCTCTGAGAGATCTAAATGCATCAGACTACCACCTAGCAGTCAAATGAAGGAAAGCAAAAAATGCCTGGGGGACATTCTTAGTAAAACTTCCTAATATATTAAAAAAAAAAAAATGTTCCTTTTAGTCTGGTAAATTCAATATAGTTTCAATTATTAATGTTAAATAACTCTTTATTTCTTTTTTCTGAGTCATTTTGGAAATGAAAAGTCACTTTAAGACATAGGTTCTTAGGGCCTTTGAATTAGATGGCTGCATGTGAATGAACACTTCCTGCGTGCAGTGTAAGTTGTGTTGTTCAGTTTACTAGTTCTTGGATGCACCTTGTGCTAATTTTCCTCTGATATATATTGAATTGTGTGTGTTCAAGTGTGTGTTCAAGCTATTTTAAGTGTGCAATATTTGTAATTTGGATTGAAACCTAAATTAAATGCTGTTGGAGCTGCTCTTTAAATGTTTTTCTTTGTAAGAAATCACCTGTAGCTTCACTGTGTAAATAAGATTGAAAACATAACTGAAAAATTAGTTAGTATCCTGTTGCTACTGAAAATGGTTGCAAATGACTGTGGAGGGAATATGCAATATATATACCAAGGGAATAAGATTTCACCTTTATCATGGTTTTGTGATGTTTCCAGTGGCTTTCAGTATCTGCCATTATGCTATTTTCATGGTTCAAAAGCAAGGGCTTGAAATTTTAGAATTATAAATGTATTTATTATATTCCCCACATCTGTCAAAAAAAAAAAAAATCTGAATTCTAGCACATGAAGACATAATTGTGAGATTTCAAAGTGCCTGTATCCTGTTAAAACAGCAAACCTTTGGATATCAATTTTGAAGAAATGAGGGATGCCATTTGTTTTTATTAAGCTGGGATTTGAATGTTTGGAGAAAGCATTGGGGGAGGCATTTCTTTTGGAAATGGGAGTAATATTCCTTGTTTGTGATGTTAAAAATGTTATTTTTGCCATAGTCACAATCTTTAGTAATAAACCTAGGAATATGTGCCTAAAACAAATATGCTTATTTTCCATTTCTACTTATAGCTTTGGCTTTTTATTATTTTAATTTTCAGGGTATTTTCTGTGTAACTCTAAAACCAGAATTGAATATTCTGCTCTCTAAATGTGCCATTGTTTCTTTTTGATGGAAAGGGCAGAATTACAGAATACTGAGACATTGAAAACTCTTCATTCTATTATGAAGTCATAATAGATGTCATAGTGATGTTTTTCAGTCAAGGAACTTTGGAATAAAGTTAAAATCAACTATTTTAGCTGACCACAAACAAAGAAAAAGGCAAGAATAAAAGAACAAACTTGCAATTCAGCCATTTCCTCCCATTTTCTTAATTCAATTAACATCTTTCCATCTTTTGTGCAGCTTTTCACTCTTGTCTGTTTGCTTAGTCACATATTCCAAATACCACATTTGGGTTTAGACCTGTCTTATATCCTAACCAACTTTCATCATCACAGGAAATTTTAATTCTTTTGTATTTTTCTGCATCTGACTTTGAGGCATTTTGTACTATTTCTCTAATCATGCTTATGAAGTGACATTTGGGGAACCCTTAGGGACTATTGGGAAACATTTTTATAAAGGTTGCTGTTCAGTATAGGGTGTGGGAATAATTAGTTCTTTTATGGTGGGTTTTGTTGGTTTACAAGGAAATTGTATCTTAGATTTAGTAAGGTAAAGCCAGTGCACTCTTCTTCATGCAGTAATTTTTGTCTTCCAGTATAAAATTAAGTCAGGAATTCAGTACAATTAATTTTAACTCAGGCTTATCATTTTAGTGCATTTTGTGTTCATGGTGAATATGATTATTCTTAAATATGTTTGAGATTAAGGATGGCTTTATGAACTCATCATTGTAATTGTTGATCTTTATTTTAATGTCTTGTGTTTCAGCATAAGCATGAGGACAATTTTGTTATGAGGGATTCTTGCAAGAAGAAGTCCATATGCTGAAGATGATATAGGTAGCGTGGAGAAACTGGCAAATACAGAGAGATGCAATTAACAGAAAAGGAAAGAAAATTTTCTGAAGTGATGTATATCCAGTAATAATAGAAATGAGGGAGGAAATTGCAGTATATATTGAAAAAAATGTGTAGGTTGGAGAACAAAGTAAGAACAGCATTTCTCTAGAGAAAGTTGTCTAAGTCCTATTATTTTTAATAGTCGACTGGACACAGCACTGAGAAACAGCATGTATGAAAGCAAGGAGAGGAAGGGGGTAATTTAGTGTCTTTCTGCCTCTAGCTTAGAGCTGTAGCCTCTCTGTGAGATTCAGTGGAACATGGAAGCTTTGCCATAGATTTAAGTGCAGTATGTGCTTCACCATATCCTCAACTGTGAACCAGGAGCAGCTGAGCACATGATGACCCTCTCTCACTTTGGGTAGATCAAATTAGGACATTCAGTAACTTCCTTACAGTAATTCAATATAAAAATTTTGGTTACAAGTGGCAAGGATTGAACTTAATGGTAAGAAAGAAAGTACATACCTGAAACTTATAAGAACCCTTTCACTAGAGCATATGGTGCAGTTGAGTATAGGCATTACTTTCCTGTTCAATTTATTTGAGTTGTCTAGTGCCAGTGCAGACTTTGTCAAGCCTGCATTTTGCAGTGTGAAATACAGTCAGTGGCAGCTGCCATGTACAGCAGGTAGAGTGCCAAGAGGACCCTCCTCCATGCAGATTGGATGGATCTACAGGCATGAGTGTCTAAAATCCAGTCTTTCATCTTTCTGAGCATTCCCTCCTTTGCCAAGATTACACCTATGACAGCCCCACAGAGATATTTGTTGCTGTTCTTGATATTGTTAATATTAAATATTAAAATTAAGTATAAAATATTAATATTTTAGTAGTCACACAAGTCTCCACACATCTTTAGAAACTCTTTGTACTAAGCACTTTTCAACCATGTAGAGGCACAGCCCTGTCATGAAGAGCTTGTAATATGAAACAAAGGATCTGTGAAAAAGAGGGAAGAGTGGCTCAATCACATACCTCTATAATATATTTTGATTTTATTTTATGAGTAAAACTTGAAATGTTCCTACTTCTCTTCAGCCAAGCTGTTGGTAGCTTCTAGAAGCTTGTCACTTCACTTCTAAATTAAATAATAATAATTTCAGTTGCAATATTCAAAAATATTAAGGAGAATGAAATGGATAGGTCATGTTCCTGGCTGCCCTGTCTTGTATTTTACCCTCTAAAGAGTATCCCTGTGCTACAAATACGCCTTTTGTAGCTAAAGTTTACTGACTTTAGTCAAATTGGCAACAGTACAAGTTGATTCCAGACTGAGGATCCAAATTTATTGTAACTGTTTGAAAACAGATGCTGATTCAAATTACTGCATTTAACAGCTAGAATTAAAATGCCACTATCTGGTGGTAAAGCGTTGTTTTGGATGACTTGGGGTGTGGAGTGAGCTGCTGCAAGGGGGGGAGCCTGTGCTGTGCTGTTTGTGGCTGTGCTGCACAGGAGAGGCAGGGGGCAAAGGCACACGGAGGAGGCCATTGCAATAGGATGGCTCTGCCACCTGGAGTGTTTTGAGCACTGGGGCCTTGGGAAGCTCCATCCTGGAGAGGCTCTGTCTGTCAGGGTAGACAGGCAGAAGTTGGGCTGTGTTTGCTTGCAGTTGCACTGACCAGGAATAAAATTTGATTAGATAACATTAACTGAGGCTAGCCAGTTTTTTGTGGTGTTGTCTGAGCAGAAGCAGTTCTGGGAAGAGAAGTTCTTTATTTGTAATGACTTGTGAAGATTATTATGGTCTCTGATACACAAATCTTCACAATGCACTCTGATGATCAAGGATCTCTGTCATGCAAGAACTACTGAATTCAGTTATACAAAATATACACTAAGTAGAAATCTATACACCAGCATCAGTAAGTATCATAGACTGGTGGGACATGGGCCTTGGAAGGACAGCAGAGGCTGGCTTTCATTAGGATTTCTCCTACTTCTGGAGGAGTACCTCAGTGAACAGAGATAGGGAGAACTTCCTGCGTGGGCATCTGGCACAGCTGCTGCATAGAGGTGGGTAGATGATTCACTTCTGTATTTTAGCTCTAGTTGACTTTGTTATTTAGCCCACATACTCTGGTGTCTGCTTCAGTGTGTGTGTGCCTTTGAAGGTTTTGTCTTTCTGTGTCTCCTTGCTTGGAATTCCCTAAAAAACTTCCCCCGCTCCATTAGAAAATTAATCGCTCTGCTCCATAGAATTAACAGAAATACAGTTTGTTTCCTTTTGCATTTTTATGACAGTATCAAAAGTTTCTGACCAGTTTCCCTGGCCTGCTGGCAGGTGTGTCTGGTTTGTCTTGCTCTTCATTCTCTGTTCTTGGTCAGAAAGGGGCTCAGTCCATCCATGCTGCTGGCTCTTCTGTGGGCTCCATTGAGTGTCATGCTCATCTTCTCCCACTAACCTTAGTCTCTCATATCAGTGCTGTAAAAGTTGATAATTCCTTGAAGTGCTTCTGCTTTCTGGGAAACCTAAGTATGAGAAAGTGGTATTTTAAATGCTTATTCTAGCTACTAGTGTCTTATTCTAGCTACTATGTATTTTCCACATATTAGTCTTCCAGATGTTGTCTGGTTTTGAATGGTTTTAGGTTTTTCTTAATTTTTTTTTAAATTTAAATAGACATCTCCTATGTATAGCAACTGCATAGTGGCATCACCTTTTTCATTAGTTACATGTCAACATTTTGTATTCTGTGGTCAAGGATAGTATCTTACTTCATGAAAACACTATGTGATGTTTAAGTGCTTTGTTTATTTGGGGCTTCTAAGCATTACCTGTTTTATAATCTAGGTGTTTATGATAACATGAGACTATATCATTTTTATGATCTACGTTGACTTCCTTACATACATTATTGCAAAATATAGTCTTGTGATGTCTGTTTTTACTTCCCAGTCCTTCAGATAAATCATTAAGAAAATAAGGTTTAATATTTTAAACTGCCATGTTTTCAAATTGATGTCTTCTCAAAGCAAAAGCCATCAAAATTGATGGCTTCTCAGAGCCATGCTTCACATGGCCAGTGAAGCAGTGGCCCTTCACATGGCCACTCTGTCCAGTGAAGCAGTATGCCACACTAGTTCATCATGGTGTCACTCTTCATTGCTTCTTTGTTTTAGTTTCCATGACTGGTTGTCATCATTTTATTGATTCTTAAGAATGTGCATGGTCCAATTTCTCTGGCTCTTTTCATCACTCCTCTTACTATAGTGTTACACAATTCTATGGTGTCCTTCATGTGTTTCCATGTATTCTTAGCAGCTCCAAATCAACTAGTGTTTCTGAACTCTACAGAGTATGGCAGAGCTCACTGGAAACCCATCACACCGTTGCAGCTGTTGAGGGACAATGTGTTGATTTGCCCCAAAATTATTTGTGTCTCAGGTTGTTGCCCCTTTCATTTTCTCCCTGGTGGAGTCTTCCTCCAGCCCTTTCCACAGTGCTGTCAGTAGGAGAACGTTGTGTTCATGTACTTGTTATTAGCTTGAACGGGGGGCTATGAAGCAGTTCCAGTGAACTTTCTGCTCTTGACAGTCGCTCAGTCACTGGTGCCCTAAGAGTTATCTTCCTGGAGCTTTTGTTTCCCTTTTCAGAGTTAATCAGAAACATAAAGGCTATTTTGTCCTGAGACCTACAAGCACTGATAAGCAACAAAGGATCAGCACAAATCACTAAACTTCTTATGGCATACAAGACTTGGTCATCTCATTAAATATTTATCTATACTCTCTTTTTCTTTCTGCACCTGTCATGTTTCTCAGAAGGGACAGGGTACCTTATCACCACATCCGCTTGTTCTTACGCCTCTTTGTGAAATAGCAATTTCACAAAAAAAGCTCAATCTTTTTTAGTGAGTTAGACATAGAAAAATTCCTGTTAGTTTAAGCATTTTTCACTTTTGCGGGAAAATCTTATGGGTGTGAGCTCTTTTAAGTTCTGTTTGCCTATGTATGACAAACCTTTGTGGTACCTGAATCCTGTGAGTTTTATTTCTGCTGTTTCTCTTTGGATTTTTTTTGTTTAACTCTTTGGTTTCATTTGGGAGTTTTGTTGGGGGGGACGTTGTTGTTAGCTTCCAGTCTGCATCATTAATATGGTTTAAACATGTACATAATGAGGTATTTCCCTTTTGCAGTTTTTACTTTTCTTACTACTTTTCCGAATAAAGGGTTTCAATCTCTGGAAATTTATACCTGATTTTGTGCATCTACTGCATGCAGGTTCCTGTACTCTTCACATTCTGTTCTTGGTTTTGAGCATCATTGCAGCCTTGACTGTTGCCAATGAGTGCAGGGCTCTTCTGCCATCTGGGTCACTGTGTGTTTTAAAAATACTAAACTTCAGTATGTCCCAAAGAGTACTTTCTGACCCAAATGGAGAAATGAAAGTATAGGTCTTGGAACTTGACTGCAAAAAGGAGCTAAATATGTCTACCAGCAAGATCTATATGTACTGAAGATTTTTTTTTAAACTTGTCCCCATAGGGTGAAATATTCAGATTGTTTTCTGAATTATTTAGCTTTTGAGGGTTAAAGCTCTGCTCTTTTTTTCGATGTTACTGTGCATTGGAACATCTGGCTCTTCATAAGCTGTTCTTATATGTATTCATGGACTTCTCTAGTTTTGTTTTAGAAAGCTTATAAAAAATTTTAGAGAACATGTATGCAGAGCTCAATATACAGCATCTTTTAATGCAGATTCCAAATTAATAAAGCTTTCTCATGCTTATGTTTCTTTGATTTTGTTAAGAGGATTGCTGGCTGCTTGCTTCTGCATGTTGATGTGAACATTTGTATTTCGATAATATTCTGTCCAAGGTCTGGTATTCATTCCCTGCTACAAGTCTTTCCCAGTATTCCTTTTATCCCCTATGATTGAAATACTGTGTTTCACTTTGTGGTGTTATACTCAGTATGGTTGTTGAACCTCTGTGCTAAGCTACAAGTACAAAATTTTGATCATATTTCTATCTAACATCTCTGTGCTTCAAACTGCTATCTTGATGCATAGGAACTATTAGATAACACAACCATTAAGCAGCTGCATTTAAAATCTCCATAACATTGCTATTGGCATTAACTTTCTATTTTGGTTTCTCAAGTTTGGCCAAAATTTTACTATTTATATATTCAAAAGAAGACATTTTCTTGTGTATGACTTATCATCTGGCATCTTCTAAAAAATTATTTTCTATTTTAATTAATTTATTCTGGTGACTGATGCTCTGCTTTCTATAAGTTCAGTGAGTAGCTTATCTCAAAAATTCACAGTAAAATGCAAGTAGATGAGATGATTTCTCTGAGTAAGCTAAAATAAGTTGAATAGAGGAATATCCTTGTCAAAGAAACCTGAGAGAAAATTTTATATCTGAAATTGTGAAAGACAGTTTCAGATGTCAGCTATTTTGAAGAAAATAAAAAGTTGAGGCCAGAAAATAAAGAAAACAAGCATCAGCAGTTATCGTAAAACCTTGTGTGTGATTCTGCTTTTTTTCTTCCCTCTCATGTGTTGTGAATGTTGACACTGGACATAATACAAAAATTTTACAGGAGTCTTACCAGAACCTTTACCAATGCTGAAAATTTATTTTCAGAGCTGTTGTCTAGATCCTCTGTAGTGCTCAAGTCATTAAATTCTCTAATTTGGTGGCAGGTGGGTGAAATTAAATTAACAGGACTTCAAAATATGCTTAAACTTAAGGCTAGGAGTGAATTAGGTCCTGTGTTCTGGGCACCCCAGACTTGAATGGCTCCTTTGAAGGAATCCTACCCTAGAGGGCTCAGCAACTGCATGCTCATTAAAACTAAGAATCATAACTTGACCTTTGGCAATAGATTCTGTATGAGTTTGACTGTGTTTAGATGAGGCAAATAAATGCAATGCTTTGGATTTTGGTGCAATTCATATGGGGTAATGAAAGAAAAACTGGTTTCCTTCTGCGTAAAGCCATTTTCACTCCCGGTGTTGCTACTACACATGCAGGGGCGGTGACATGAAGAGAAGCATTACCAGAGTCAGCAAGACCTCGGGGACCATTGTTATTTTAGCGTTCAGAACATGCTCTGGACACGGTAAGAGGGCAGCAGCCTGGAAAGCTCTCCTAGCTGCCCCTTTCTCAGTCGCTCGCGGGAGGTGTCGCCGGCAGGGCTCGGTGGCCGCCTGACCGTGCGGGATGGCTGCAGGAGCCGCAATTACGTGTTGGAGTCTGCCGATGGCACAGCAGGTAGTGTCCCACCGCAGTGCCGCTCAGCTTCACAATTTGCTTCCTGCTCGGAGGTGAGAAGGGCAATTGAACAAGAGCTGTAGGATTATTGGAGGTGTTGAGAGAAGCTGCTGCCTAGAGGGATGACTGTTTTGTTAAGGTGTTTTCTTTTGAAAGCACATTTTAGCAACCATTTCCGTATTCGCTTCACAAAATATTTGAAACTGTATCTGTTTTTCAGGTAGAAAATGTCTATAAAGTAATTTCAAGATATTTACCAAACCTTTGTGGGTTTTCCCTATTCTTTCTTTGTCCTCTTTTCATCTTCCAAATTGCATTTTCTGGGAATTAAATTATAATGCGTCTGTTTTGTCAAAACTCCTTAGCCACTGCAGTTTACAGCCCAAAGAGAATGTGGGAGCCTTCTAACAGTACACTGAATTTTTTGTCTGATAATTCTCAGGAACAAAAGTATTATTTCAGTTGCTAAAATCCAAGCTGCCATATTTTTAGGTAATTACTGAGAAAAAATTATCTTACTGTATGGGAAATGGTGACTAAATGTACCATTATTTTCAAGTACAAGTAAGTTTAGAGAACGCTTCATATAATATGGGTATCTGCTGCTCTTATATAATCTTTAGGTTTATATAACAGTTTTTGTGATGTTATTTCATCTCCCTGTTCAATTTGTGAGAAAATTTGCAAGCTTTTGTCCTGTTGGAATGCATAATTGATTTTTCACAGCTATATCTTAATTTTGTTGTCTTTTTTCTCACTTTCCTATTCTGTTGTATGTATCCAGTCATTACAGAAACAGAATTTATGGTATTTTGTAGTGTCTCTACACCATGGTGTACATAATACCAGGAACAAAGTAACAAAAAGTCAGATGGTGTTTTTAGATGGTGTCACACTAAAAATTACTGCAGACATTAAATAGTAACATTGTTATGTGCCTCTGATCTTGACAGATACTTGGTCATAATTGTAGCCTGTCTGCAAAGATTTTGTATCTCATATTTAAGAAATAAAAGCTGGAAAAATCTTCAGTGCCTGTGAAATTCTTTTGTTTGTTCTAATACTGTTAATACTTGTTAACATAAACTTTGATGCTTACCAGTTTCTAAAGATTTTTTTTTTTATTCTGGTGATGATTAGCCATATATTAATTTTTACATTCTTGCAAAAATGAAAAAAATAAAAGAAGATATTATTTCTGATTTTGCCTTCGCATGGGGCAGTATTCAGATCTAGGTTACTTTGCTGACTCATTTGCAGGCGACTTGTGACTTTGGGTGTACTGTTTGGTTTTCCATTCTCCCAAGGCTTGGGCAAGCAGCCCCAACCCTCAGTTTCTCTCCTGTCACTGACAGTGCTCTCTGCAGCACGGCAGGGGCGTGCTCTGTCTTACTGTCATTTTAAGGTCCTACAGATTTCTCATTTAGCGCTGTCTTAAGTGTCACAGCTTTCATTAGGTGGAAAAGGATTTCTTTGAATAATTAAAAAGGGTCGTGTTTCCTCTCCTGGTGCTGATTTGAATGAACAGGGAATTGTGCTGAACTGTGTCATTGGCAGTGAAGGCTGCAGTCAGACAAGTACTGCTGGCAGCGGCAGAGCCACATCAGAGGTTTCTGCTGCCAGCTGCTTGTCCAAGCCTTCCTCTGCGTGTGCCAGCTGAGTGCCCAGGTAGCTGATCCCTAACCTGCACTGTCCAAAGGGTCCCTTGTGCATTTCCAATAACAAAGCCTTTTTAGCCCGTGATTTTGACACTGGGCTTAGGAAATGAGTGTGGTGTTGTGATGTTTAGTGGTGTTGTTCCCCGCCCCCCTCGGCCAACTCCCTGGGCATGGAGCAGCTGGAAGCAATGACCTCTTCACCCCACTCAGACGCATCCAGGGCAATACGTCTGCCCATGGCCTCAGGCAGTCGGAGCTTTCTTACGGCTTGAGAGCCTCAAGGGATTCTGGTCAGTCTCATTTGTGGGTAGCGAATGGCCTGGAGATGCAATATATTCAGTAAGAGAAAGATAAAGCTAATGCTAAGATATTCAGTAGCAGAACTCAAGAAGCTCTTGCAGTTTTGCTGGTGAAAACTTGGACCTCTGTGAGTTCTCATGCACGTAAAGTAGGGCTTTTTCACCCTGAGGTGCAGAAATTCCCATGGTGAGCATATGCAAGTTTTTATGGCTCTTGCCTGAATCGCAGTCCTACCAGGTGTATAAGCACTGTGATGTAACTGTGTGCCTGAGGTATATACTTGTAAGCAGACTGTGCTACAATTCATTTTCTCCTTCTTCATTACAATATGAGGTGTGTTACATGATTATCAGGCAACAGAAATAATCTGCATAACTATTCTGAATAGCAGTAAAGAAAAAATAACTTTATTGTTTCAGGAGGAATATTTACATTCCAAATCAGGACAAAATAGAAATCCTCAAAATTTTCATGATTGGCAATACAAAAAAACCCCAACAATTTTACTGTAGTTCCTTAGAAACCTTTCCCAAATATAATTTTGAAATTCTTTGTTTAAATGATATAAAATAACTTGTAATGCTGATTGGATTACATTTGGAATCAATATATTTTAAACAGGCAAATAGGAGCCTTTCTGAGACATTTCAGACTGAGGAATGCTTTGGAGTGCACGGCTTTGTAGCACCTCCAGAAAGCTTTGTCAGTGAAGTGACTCCTCCAAAGATAAGGAGCTCTTGAGGATAGCATTTAGGACTTTGAAATCCCTTCTGGAAAGAGGGTTTTGTTACAAAAACCAAGACAGGGGTATTGCAATGCCATTCTTTTAATATAGGGGCATTTCAAAGTACACAGTCTAAAGCTGCAGATTTACAAAATACTGTTTCAGAATATGTGATGTTGGGTTGATTGGCATAGAAATGGATCCATACTGAAAAAAAAGGGCACATTTAATATTGTTGCATAGCTGAAACTTGATAATTTATTTTTTGCCCTTCACTTTGCTCCTCCATATTTTTTTATTCTGATTTACAAGTGTTCTAAGTACAGTAATATAAAATTATACTAAATGCAGCTAAGGTAAAATGTCTGTTCTTTAAGCAGGCAACATGGATTTAGCATCACTTCTCTTTGTTTTGAGCTGCAACAAAGCAAAAACAGTCCCTTCCTTCCTGGCTGTTGCAGATTACTTTTTACGTGAGAGGTGCACACTTGCTTGCTACCTTCAGAAACCACAACTGAATGCTGAGGTGAAAAGGATGATTCTTATCCATTCATTTCATGTATTTGTCAGTTAGAGAGTCTCCTTTTGTTATACTTAGATGAGTGCTTAGAGAGGTCACAGTACACTGAGTTTCAAAGGTTGAAAGCAAATTTATGTCAGTGTGTGTTTGCATCCATATAGGGAATAATTTTGATACTTTGGGAGAGAATTGCAAGTAGAAGGATAACACTGTATGATTTCTTCTTGTATACCAAAATGTATGTGTTAAAAAACAAAAGCTTTTTCTATACATTTTGATATAATACATCAGATTACTTATCTAAATTCTGTTTTACTGAAAGACGAAGAGGAACAGGGCAAAGAGAAAAAGGCATTTCTGCTAAAGCTGCTCTCTGAAGGGAGGCTATTGCTGCAATTTCATATTCAAGCTTTTAGCAGTGCCCATCAATGTTTGTTTAGGTCTATTAAGCCTACAGTAACAGTCATCTTATCCAGTATTGGCATTGTCTGACAGGCTTATGGTATGGCTGCAGGCTAGTGGCTTCTTGTGGCTTCAGGGAACAATCTTAGTGTAGCAGCATCCACCAGATCGCTGTGCACCTGAGCTGCAGGAGCCGGTGTCAGACTGAGACATGGCTGAAACTTTTTTTTTCCCCACTTGCAGAATATTGGTCAATCTTAAAAAATAATGATTTACAGGTAAGAATATGTAAAATATATTAATATTTTCTAAAATTATAGGCTTCATGCTTTGTTTTAATACCCTGCTTTTTTGTCAACCATGTAACAGAGGAATTTGTTCTTCAGTTTAACAAGACACATCTGTGTCTTTTCCATATAAGGCTATAGGCAGAGCTGATCAAGCTAATCTGAACCTTTGTTTTCAATTTTAACAACTTGGCAACACACATCTTCACATGTGTGTTGGTAGGAGCTGTTGTGGCACCTACATGGCATTAAAAAGGCAAAAGGGAACCAGGTCCATCTAGACCTGTGTCTCTGCTTTTCTAGTTGAACAGAGCCCCTGCCTATACACCTTATTGCTTCTAGGATTTTAATGACAATGAAATAGCTCTGTTTAACAGCATTTTTCTCATGCATATAATTTCTGTGAATTAAAATTATTCTTCAGTCTTTAGGCTGTATTTATTCACCAGAGAAAGTAAAGCAAGCAGTGAACTTCACAGCAAAGCAAATCCTGTCAGAATGAAGGGTTACAGACCAAAGGAACAGATTTAATTCCTGAATAATGACCACTGCTTTCAGAATAAGAAATTCCAAAAATTCACTGTACCTACTCACAAGAGCAGTGTTTAGAAATTTTCCCTAGTGCTGGAAATGGCTTGCTAGTCCTTGCAAATCCAGATCTTTGGCAAATGGCTTGAGGAAGGAAGTGGAGAATTCGAAGTGCTGAGCTTTAAAACAGACAGGGGTGGTGGGTTTGGGGAAGGGAAGGATGGGAGGGTTTTTATTTTGTGTTGAAGTTTTTATTTTATTTTATTTTTTCAAAATGCACTGACAAAGAGAAAGAAAAGAAATACAGTCAGTACATCTGCAAATGGCTACAGCCATGTGTAACCCACTGAACTATATGGAGTTGGTTCCCTACAGGCACCAAGATCTGACCACATGGAAGATGATTTGGGATTGACTCATAGTTAGATTTAGAATATTTTTTTTTCCTTTTATATTTTTGTTCACTGTATTTTTTTTTCCTTTTCTTTGTGCTCACACCCACATCTCCCAGGATTCCTTTTTCCTCTTTCTGAGTTAGAATGCACTGTTACCCAGTCTTGGGAACAAAGCTACAATTACCTTGTTAGAAGGAGATAATCTCTGTGAGCATACATGATCAGATCTTTGAGCATGTAAGCAAAGGTGAAGCAGGGAGGCTTACATATGAAAACAGAAATTATACTAATGATTTCTGAGAGCAGTATAGTTTTCTTCTGATTATCCAGTGCTTTTTATTCTGATTATTGTGTTAAGAAATTTTATTTGAAGTTGAAGAGCTGAGTGGAATATGGAATGTGTTTATATATAAAACAGGATCTCAGATCTGTCTGAAGAATTGAGGAAGAATTGTTCTGCTTATGATTGAGGCAGTACTGCTTTTGAGGCTTTTTATTTCCATTCTTTTTCCTAGATTTATGCCTAACTTTTATAGTTTGGAAAGCTATTTTTCTTTTCAGCATTTTTAAAGAATAATTTGTTAAAGCCTTGAAGAACTTGTGTTTTAGACATTTACAGTCCATTCAACAGAAACCATCATAAAATATTTTCTGACTATACTCCACCTAAGATGGTAAATCCAAACTAATGAGACCTTGAAAGTAAACTGTTCTGTTCTGGCTTGCTGGACTAAAGGAGACAAATGAGCAGAACCAGGCAGGCTTTTTAGCCTGCTGAAGAAAAAGAAAGTAATCTGGTTTTTTCAAGCTTTGTCATCTTGTCTGGTCATATGGTAAACCAGGCTTGCTGAAAGGCTCGTGCTTCCTTTGCTTTCTCAAGTGGATAGGTATCTGGCAAAGAAATGTGTGGCTTAAAAAAAAAAAATGCTCCACTGATGATATCGATGAAGCCAAAAAAAATTGATGGCTAATCTTATGAAATATACCCACTTCCAGAAGTATAATTAAAATTTAGAAATAGCAAGCGTAGTATATACTATTACTAGTAGTATATTAGTATATACTACTAAATAAGTACTATACTATTTCAGTTTGTTTTCTTCTAGTCTTTTAATGGATATCTATATCTCCTTCAACATTTTGCCAATTTGACAGTATGATCAAGTAGTGCAGGGCCAGACACTGATTTTTTTCCTGAGCACAGTCCCAGTATAATAGTTTGTAGTCTATAAATGTCTTTTCTGCCCAATGCATCACAGACATGTTTTTTTTCAAACAAGAGGTTTGTGTTTCAAATTTGTGTTTTAATTTAAATGCAGTAAGATGGAATGTATTGGAGAGAGCAGAAACATTTTATCCTTCTCTGATTGTGAAGGGGAGAAAAGAAAGCTTATTATTTAATCAGACGTATTTTTAGCAGGCTTCCATAATTGGCATGAGACCCTCAATCTAAGTACTTGTTTTATAATGGAGATGAGCTGATCCTTTCATGTTCACTGGTTAGCTGGAATACAATTTCAGTTCACACAAAGCTTTGATACCCTCTCCTTTAGGGGCTAGTGCCTAAACAAGGTCCAAGTCTCTACTATTATCAATTCTTATAAGAAATTACATGCTTATTTATTGTGATAATTGCACTACGCTACATAATTCCTCTATTCTGGTTTGAATTTTTAAATTAATTTTATTTCTCTGTCTTACTGTAGAATCATTAATTTAGTTTAATTTAATTAATTTAATTAAATTTAGTTTAACTTATAAACCTTGATACAAGTCTACCTTGGTACTGCTTCTCCACACATTGCTACTCTGAGTAGATCCAATTAATCCTCTAATAATTTGGTGTCCAAGCTACTGCCCCAATCCAAAGTAATGCATCCATATGAGCTCACTCCAGTGTCTGGGGTAATCAGAAGCAAGGCTTAGTAGCCTGTGCTCAGTGCTGCAGTGAGGTACTTAAATTGATCCCAAGATGCAAAGTACTGCTTGCACATTTGGCATTGTGAGGAATGGTAGGAATACACTGGCTCCCTCCGGCAGCATTTCTTTTACCGTTTGTGCCGCAGCCCTGTGTAATGTAGAAATGATCAAAGATAGTTCAGACAATTGTTGCCTATTGAGAACATTCACCTCCATTTTAATATTTAATTCAAGAGCATGTAAATATGAAAAGCTTCACAGTTGTGGTCCAAAATAACTGGTTTTTGATTGCGAATCTGAGCTGTACTCTGCCAAAGAAAACGTAATGTGTATTTCTATTCTAAAAGATTAATCTTGTAAACCAGAAGTTCCACAGGAGAGTGTCATTTTTTGATGCCTGGCTGAAATAAGTGCAGCCCATGGCTGTGTGTTCATCGTGCATTTCTAATAAGAAGCTCCATATTCACTGTCAGACTAAATTAACATGGTTTGAGAAGTGTCTTACAGGTTAGTTTTGAATCAGTGTTCATTTGTCAGCTACTACTGTTGTCTCCTGCTTGCTTCTCAACCTTTTAATCAAAACCAGCTCAAGCAGAGTAATCACATACTACTGTGGGTGATAGTGACTCAGGAAACCCTCCCCAGCTTTAAGCCTTCTCAGCTGCTTCAGCAAAGAGAAAGTGAAACATCTTCACCTCCCTTGGGTGTTTGAGACTTTGGAGAAAGAGGCTATTGGACTTCAATACAGCAATGAATAAAACAGAAGCACAGGGAGTTACTAGTGCATAGGGCTTTCTGGTTTTGTGGGGGCTTTTTTTGTGTTTGGGGCAGGTTTTTTTGAAATAAAATGTCACCAAATTTCACTCCAGTTCTTTATGTGAAGCCTTGTTTCTCACTGACCCGCCCCTTTTACTTTGATCCACTGCTTTTACCTAGATACGTGGTTGATAATTGGACAATTGTGTGTCCAACTTTAGCAAATATTGTCAGTAGCATTTTTCTAGGCTTAATGTTTCTTAATGCCCTCCACAAGGGTTTTTGTCTCAGCTTCCCACCTCTGCCCAGTGGGAGACTGACCAAAATAACTATTTTGAACTAGAAGATGTTTGCTGCCTTCTCTGATAGCTAAGAATTCTTAAGTGGCAAATTACCCTCTTTGCTTTGAGATTTGATATGTAGTCATCTCATTTCAGGGCGTTTTTTACTTAGGTTTTCAATTAGGGGAAAAAAGTTATAGTACAGATCATAGGGCAAAAATAATTTCAGCCAGATTTGTGTGCTTTAATCTAAGGTAATGCACCAGAAGTAATAAAAGATTAAATGGGCATAAACTTTAATGTCAGATTTAGTAGTCATTAAGAACTTTCAGGTATTCTGTAATCATTAATTCAGTTCTTGGTTCATTAAAAAAATGTAGTTGTTTAATTTGCAATTGGAGTGGAACTTAAGAATTATTTTGTTAGTTGCAAAACTTATATGTGTGTCTGTGTGTCAGAGATGCCATTAAGCATTTTCAGATGCAACCTTATTTAAAAAGCACATTAAAAAAGTTCTTTTTCACAAATAAAAAGTGCCACTAAAATACCTGCATCAAGACCACTGCATAAGATACAGATTTCTGCCTGCCTGAGAGCAGACTCCCACTTTCCCTCATTCCTACAAACCCTGGCATGATGCAGTGATGTGTCAAATTTTATTTTTTTTTCTGAAGATTTTGCAAATGACCTTTTTGTGAAAATATCAAGGTAAAGTTACTGAGGACTAATGTAACTGTTCATATTACTCTAGTTTTGAATAATATCTTGACCAGGAGGTCCTCTGGGTTTCTCTTGTGTTGTATTGTCTAGCTGTTGAAGGGTAAATAAGTTAACTGAATATTCAATGTAATCAGCTGGGTGTTCTATCCACAGGTAATCACTCGATCAGTAAAGTTACATAGGTATTTTGGAAGATGTTGTGTTTATTATGAGACAGTGTACAGTAAAGAGATGATCAAACAATATTTTTTTGAGCTGATGCACAAAAGGAGTTTTTATCAGGTACGGGCATTTCCTAGTACATTAATGTTTAGAAATCCAGAGTACCTCTTGAGTGCTCTGAGTTGAAATATGAGACCTAAATTCAGAGCTAAAATACCTGGGCTTTCAAGACTTATATAGCTAATTCAGTTTCAGTGTAGTGATTTAATAGATTTTCATAACATATTGATCTGAACATTAAGTTGTACCCACGCACACATACACCCAAATCCCTTTCTTCCAAGTTTAAAGTAAATTTTAATGAGGAAGAGCTTGTGAAGGTATAGCAGAGTTGCACAGATTCTAACAGTTTGTGTTCAAAAGCAATTTCTCAGGCAGGTAATCCGCAGTAGGTAGAACATGCCCATACATTTGGTATTAATAAAAACCAGTGTGTTTTCATGGTATGATGCAGCCACAGTGTCTTGGAGATGGAAATAGTCACACAACTGTCAAAAAACCCCGACTTTGAGTGAAACAACACTCGTGTTTGATTTCAGTATGTCTCTTGGAATTTCTGTAAGCTTTAGGAATCTTATTTTTAGAGTTCCATTATTTCAAATTTCTGTGGTGTTTTGGGTTTGGTCTTCAAAGAAACACACGGTATGATCCATGTATATACATATATGAGTATTCTTATTGATTTATGTGGTTACAAATATAAAATATTCATACCTTAATAGAAACTAAAAACAGTCTTTATTGAGTTAAGTTGTGAATGTGGACACCAGGCTGCAGAAATGATTGATGGTTTTCTTACCACATGTAATAGCCTAACAGGATTTCACAAAACCTTTGTTCACACACTTAAAAATTACCAGAGCATTTCCTTAAAATAAAGAGTGGATAGTATAACCTTAAATTGCTGCTTCATTGTCCTAAATGTTGCTTAAAAAAATAGGTGTGAAATTTAAGGACTCTTTAAAATTTTATTTTTATAAACAACTACTGTAGATTGCAGTTGTATATAGATTGATACATGTGTTCATTTTTGTTGGGGCTTTTTTAACAAACTTTCCAACACAGATATTGGAAGTAAGTTTAATTATAAATTACAATTCTATTACAGTTTTTTTGTCTCTGTCTGAAAATTACCTGCAGGTGTATTGAGAAGCAGTCACAGTCAGATTTCACCATATATTTTATAACCTCCTAAACCTGCACAGCTGCCTTTTCCTGTTAAGGTCCCTGCCAGTTGTGACTATTGCTTCCTTGCCCTCTAGTTTACTGGAGTGAACTCTGCAGCTCACCCACGATGTTGTGCGTTCCCTCTTATGTGCCTGCTTTAGCTGTGTTGTGGTGTTGTTCAGGAGTGAAACCCTTAAAACACAAATCTCAAGGCCACTGGGTTCTTGGCAGTGGCTGCTCCACCCAGCAGGCCTGCTGCTTCTGGCAAGCTTTGCTTTACAGTGTGTGCTGTAGCCATGGCCCCTGTGCCCCTGGTGGGGGACCTGCCCTCCTGCTACACCAAGGTGCTTCTCTGCTCCTCCACACGATTGAGATCCTGGAAAGAAAAGCTTGAGAGGGGACTGTTTAAACTGGGTACCAGTAATTCATGTCATTTATTGAAGAGGTATATTCATGTATGCAGTGATCACTGTAATTGAGGAATATACTATTATTCTGTTGTGGGTAGCACCCTCCTGGTATTTCTTCCCTACCGCTTCTTTTTCTTAGGCTTGCTAATCCTCAGGAGTGGAATTATTCATGGTCAATGTACTTACACCTGTATCACCCCAGTAATTTACTACAACTTCTCTGTTCCTTGTTCCCCTTTGATTGGCCTCTCCATGTAGTCATATAGCACATAACACAAAGATGGATTGTATGGCATTCTCTGCTGGGGAAAATCAACACATAGAGCAGGCTCACTGCCAAGATGCTCATAATTAAACTGTTGCTATGGACAGGATTACATCAACGTTTCTGTCAATCATTTGCTGCAGTTTTGTGGCTATTTGTATTAGGATCTTTTTTTAGGTTTTATCATCCTTTTACTTAGTTTTCAGTTGAAGTGTCATAGCATATAGAGGGAGATATAAATAAAAATAATTATTGGAGGATGTAGGTGAAAAAAAAAGATAAGCCAATTCTATCATTCAGAGATTGTGTTTGAAGCCAGTATCTTTGTGAGGTGTTCACGGTATTTCAGCTATTAGAAATGGCCAGATGCAGACATTTCCATTCAGTGGTCATCATACTGTCGTGACCTAAGAGTCTGATGCAAAACTGCCATGATGTCATAACAGTCCATACAGCCAGTGTTAGAAGTTTACCTTAAAATGCTGCAAATTCAGTAAAACAGCAGATGTAACAGAAAAACAGCAGCAAATCAGTTAAACCTTGCATTTTTCTTCTGTTCCCCATCCCCTCTGATTCATGTGCAGCAAGTTGTGAGATGGACTAATGACAGAATAGCATGAAGTATACTGGTGGATTGGAACAGCTTGCTTGCTTGTGCTTCACCTGCGCCTGTATCATTACTACTGTTATCCCCTATGACAATGATCTTGTGGCAATTAATTCCCTTTGGTGGCACTCAAAGTGTTTGGTGTTGGAGCTAACTAGTGTGCAGTGCATTAAATGTAGAGAGGTGCAGGATTACAGCCAAAATAAGATAGTCTGAGTGGTAACAAATGATATCAAGTGCAGCTGAGATCACTGTAACGAGATAAACAGTGTGGTGTCACAAAATTGTCTCCCAGTTGACAAAAAGATCCATATTTTATAGATTACCTTAAAAATTGAAGGATGGAGTCAATTATAGCCAATTATGATGCTACATTTACTGGAGTAGTTTTTTATATCCTTTGGGGAGAAATAAGGAAACGTTCAAGGCAGTCAGAAAAAGCTTTTGCATTTGCCTCCCCGTTTTATCTGAACAGATTTTTTTCCCATTTCTTCAGGTGCAAACTGTGTATGAAAGCTGGGACTGTGTTATCTTTAGGAAAAAGGTTTGGGTTTTTTAGTTATTTTCACTTCAAGTTGCACAAAAAAATATGATAGATAATATGGCAAATAGAAGAAGAAAATCGAACATCAGCTCCCCCTACTTGGGTTTACTATAAAGGAATTTTAAAGGCAGCCTTGTCGTGGCAAAGCCTGCTTAGTGCATGGTGACATGTTGAATTTGACTTTTTTCTTTCCCAAAAAGGAGCTTTCATGTCACTGAAGAAACACCAAGTAAATACTGCATATTTTTGTCTTCAGTCTGTTAAAGTGAAAATAAAGGAGTGAGACCATGAAATGGTTTGCTCAATTGTGCTCAGTGTTCAGTTGCAACCCACAGTTGCTTTTTAGTGAATAGATGTAAAATGGGATAAAAAAGCAGTGTATTGAAGATGGACAGACAGACATGTGTGTTCTTAAGAGATCTGAGAGGTTGCCTGAATGGCTGAGAGGCAAGCATTTATGTAATGGCATTTACTCTGTCATTTAGATTATGTCCCGCCTCTGTTTGGATTCCCAAGAAGTGTGCTGGGGAGCTGTGCATCCCGTCTATCTCGTGCTGTACTGACCATGAGGAGTAGTTTCCCTTCCCTGGCAAAGCATGCTCTTGGCAAGTAGTGGAAGATTCAGATATATAGGTGTATTGAGAGATGAAATCTGACAATAAACAGGTTGTTTGAGTAATGTTTCAAAGTGTTACCCTCCTTCTGTGTTCAGCGTCTCATTCACCAGCTAACTTCACAGGGTGACCTAGTACATGTGCCAATGACAAAAGCTACTTGTAACAATTCAGATCATGCTTTCTGCTTTATGAAATGGGATTGTAAAAATCCTCTCAAAAATGACATCTGAAATAGCATTAAAACACAATTTCCCTTTGATAAGGTTTTAAGGCACTCATATGAAAAGTGACACTGCTTTGAGTAGCTCTATGTCAGCATTATGCAATGTGTTGCACATAAGTGACATTAATCCATTAGGGGTGTGAGGGTCACTTATTTTTCTCATGAAATCATTAAATACCTTTATTGATTTCTGTTCAATCAGTTGCATTCTGCTCAAATACAGCAATCTCTAGACATGCTAATAGAGCTGTTTCTAATAATGTTTATAAGCCACAATTTTAATGACAGATATTGCACTCAAAATAAATTATCATGCCTAAGTAAAACACAAAGGAGCTTAGGGAAGCAATAATACTGTGCTGTTTGCAAATTACCTGAGCCCACTTTATTGCAAAAAAGATGATTTTGTGACACAGATATTCTAAAATCATTAATTAACCGTTGTCAGTACATTCTTTGCTTTTTCTATATGTACAAAATTAATCTATGTATGTTTGGACTGCTTCTGTTGCATGATGATAAAGCATCTTTTAAAAATCACATGCAAACCCAGAAACCCTGTCATAGTAAATATAAAATCTGTAGTACCAGTTTTTACGCTGAAGGCTGTTTAAAACTTGGATCATAACAAATGCTGTATGCTGGGATGGCATGTACTTACTGTATTACTAGATTATTTTGTCATAGGAAGCAATATGAGTGTATGGAAAACTAGTAGATCAAATACAAGTAAGAGTACCTTTCTTCATTTTTTTCATGATGGAACCGATCTCTTAGGGGGAAGTACATGAGACTCAATTAGATGTAAGAGGTGCTGTATGAATGGATGCATACTAGACAAAGGAAAAAAAAGAAAAAAGTAAGTAATTTTCTGTCCTTCCTGCTTGGATGCCTTCTTAATGTCTTTATCTTGACAGTTGGCCTGAGCTTGTTTCCTTTCCTTTCAGATAACTTCAGCTGTATTTTCTAGGTGATGGAAGACTTGTGATAGTCTTGTTAGTTTTTTCAGTTATCTGATATTGTAGTTGTTGCGTTTTACCACACCTCTTCTTGCTTTTTTCTCTTTAGATGCAAACAGTTCCTCAGAGCAAATTGCCAGCTTTACCCTGAGCATAGCAAAAGCAGACTGGTACATTTATCTCTGCAGCTGAAACGTGAAGTTTTTGCTTCCAAGCAGTGAATTGCATCCTGCTGAGGAATTACTGTTTGGGTTTTTGAGTTTCTTCACTAGGAGCCTTAAGGGACTCTGACAGGTCTTGTCGAATAGCGTTGGTCATTCTTGTCTCAGACACCAAATGGTGCCAAGTACTGGCAAGTTTATTGCATTGTGTCTGGAGAAGCTGTTGTTCACTCAGCATTTTCTTCATAGGATGCCTGCCTGATTTCATTGAAGGAAACCTGAGCAAGGCTGTGTTATTAATGAATTATGACAAGCCTTTCGCCTGTCAGGCAGAGAGGTTCCTGCTATCTCCTTTTAAGACAAAAACATAATGGAAGATGCTCAGCTGGGCAAGCTCTCTGATGATACTGCTTAAGTGCTCATCCCAGGCTGATGCGAATACGCAGAGAGCCGTGAAGCTGCAAGTGGCAGCGTTTAATACCATCTCCCTCATAATGCCTGAATAATTTTACGGAGAGCGATCGCCGCAGCTGCCGCGAACGTGGTTGCTTGTTTATTTTTCACCTTGTCCTGGCGGACTGCTGACCGAGCTAATCTGCCGCTGCCCGCCGGGGCTGCCGGCGGGGGGGACGCGGCGACGCTTCCTCGCCCGCAGCTCCAGCGCTCTCCTGAGCGTGGCAGGATCGGCAGCCGGAGCCCGAGACAGGCTCCCGGAGCCCAGCACGCTTCCATGGGCTGGCTCCCGGGGCCACTCTGCGAGGGCAGCTGAGCAATGCTGCCGAAGGATGGGAAGGAGGCAGTGAGGGAGCCGGCTTATGTTTTTCTGAATGGATGTTTGTGAGCAGGAAGGAGATGGCGTGGGCTGTCGGGGTGAGTTACGGAGCGGTTCTGCGATCTCCCTCCGGTCGGGCGGCTCATTATGTTAAACAGTGCAGCTTCTAAAGCGCCGTAGCTCTCCTTTATGTGCCTTGGCCTTCATTTGCTGAAATGCTTCAAGTTCACAGTGCTCAAGTAATTTTGGAAACGGGATGTAATTATGAGGGTTTCTTATGCTTACCAACAGCTTTTTTGAACCAGTGTAATTATCATTACTTGTGGATACTGTAAATTGAATATCCCCTCCCTAATTACATTCAACTCAAGGGTTGGCTGCTTAAGCAGCCAAATAAGAAAAGTTCACCTGTTACTATAAATAGCAAATTGTTCTTTTAGTTCTGCTGACCTTTAAAGCAAAGTGCTTTTCACGATGTTGTCAGGTGTACATTATAAAGATAGCTTGTAATTAGAGCTGTAATGAGGATTTCTGTTAGAATGGCTTTCTGAAAACTTCATTTAGTCAGTGTTTTCTAACTGCGTGACAGAATTAAAGTTTCAGGGTGCTTTAGGACTTTTAAAGGGCTGGCTGCTGTTTTGCACCTCACCTGTTCTGCCGGTGATCTGTAGCTGCCCAGTGCTACTGCCGGTGCTCAAAGGCAGCAGCTGTAGCTGCAGCAGCTTAGCCCTGCCCTTTGAAAACAACATGGGCTCAACAGAATGATTTATCTAGTGATCCAAGGGATTCTGTGATTAATTAATGTTTCTTCTGTCACTTCAGGAGACAGCTAGTCACTTAACTTGTTGTGGGCAGCAGAAGAGAAAGAGGGAGAGAGACCATGGTGGTTGCCTGGTTGGTGGTGGTTGATTTTGGTGT
Organism: Urocynchramus pylzowi; assembly: GCA_013397555.1. Lineage (NCBI taxonomy): Eukaryota > Metazoa > Chordata > Aves > Passeriformes > Fringillidae > Urocynchramus > Urocynchramus pylzowi. The sequence goes on from VZRH01003699.1 coordinate 1,046,122, forward strand.
TCTTTGGTTAACTAAAGTTCAGTCTTGCCGAAATGTCATCTCATCTGATAGATGGACATGGAGCTTGAGTTAGTGAGGTTATGTGCCTGCCTTGAGTTCAGTCTGCATCCTGTCACGGCTTCACCAGTTCCTTGCCTTGTCTTAAGAATGCTGAAGGCATTTCTGTGAGAGGTTGGATTGACTCTCATTTATTTGTGGTGACTGAAATTTTCAGTGCATTGCTACCAGCTAATATTTACTTCGATTTCTTCATTCTGCTTTAATTAAAATCATACTGTGTATTCCTGTAGAAGCTTTTTTGTTAGTTGAGGTAACTTGTATTTCCAGAGCTCATCCTGCTGAGTGTCCTTCATGATGTGTCTTTAAAACAAGCTTGGACAGCACAAATTGAAAAATGTCTTCAAAAAAGAAAGAAACTTCAATTACTTCAACAGAAGAAAATTACAGCTGTAGGAAAAGAATAAAAGAAAAATCTTTATTTCATAGTGTAACACTATAACATTTGAACGGAATAATCACTAAGGGATTTTTAATGAAGTGTAGGGCTAAAACAAAGGCAAAAAATTTTCGTCTTGGTCTGTTTTAAATGTGTTATTAGTCCATCTGCAGCAACTCATAGCTAACAGTTTCAGCTAATTAAATACCCCGCATAGCTTTATTTCTTGTTGAAAAATATTCATGTTCATATTTGATACATTCATGAGTTTAAAATTAGATAGTAACTAATTATTGCAATGCTGCTTTTTCTTCCACTGCATTCTCTCTCTGTATTTGTTCTATTACATGATAGACAAAGTTACTCTAAAGGTTGGTTATAAACTGTGGTGAGAGTATATTTCTCCTATGCACAAGAGTGGGAATATGTGAAGTAAATAGTATTTTATGCAGGTAACTAGAGGGTACACTATAGGTAGCCACTACTGATAGAATTTGTGTCTGATCTGTAACAATCCAAATAAAAACTGGAACATTCTCGTGGCTCATGAAATTAGACAAAGATACAAGTAATACCAGTCCATTAGCACACAGACAAGCCCTTTCTCATAAAAGCAAGAGGTAGATGTAGTAGAGATGTAGTAGAAATGAGCTAGAAATCTGAAGGCCTAGACTTAATTTAGTTGTTCCCTGTTACAGAGCCTCAGTAGGTAAAAGGGATTTTCTGTTGTCAAGCACCAAAAGACTGGTTCCAGCAGCATCTTGAGCAGGCTATCTGATAGGGAAGAAAATGAGGAAAAGAGAGCGGGGAGTAACACAAGACTTTGAAGATTTTTAGTTTAAATTGTTTTTACTTACCCTTTTGTGGGCACTTGTACCAACCCTTAAGGCTTAAAAAATTGTCAATTCAAGATGACACGGCAAAATGAATTTTAGTTGGCTGTGTGCTGCTGGAGTGAAGGCAAAGCTCCAAACTTGTCCTTTCCCAGGGATTTCAAGTGCTGGGTAAAGCTTGTGCGCTTAGCAGTAGCTAAGCTTTTGATGTAAAGCAATGCCTTATAATAGAGCTCATTGGTTATATGTGTGTAATTCGTCAGCCTCTTTTTTTGAATGGTTTGTCTGCAAGTACATAGAAGACCCTGTCTCCTTGAGTTTTGGATACAGTCTCAGAGAACTCTTGTGAAACGGAGATGCAGCGTTGAAACTGCTGTGTTTGTCCCCTTAATTACAGGTCACTCTTCTGTGTTAAGATGCTTTCTGTTTTACTCCAGTCTTTATAAAAGTAAATACAAAATACTCAGTGATGAAGCATGTTCCTGAAACATATCACTGGAAGAAGAGACAGTGTATGAACTGAGTGACATTACAAAGTGGCATAATTGTGTTCTCTGCTTTGCTTCCTGTTCAGCTCCTAACAATACCTAATATTTGGGCTGCTTTCTTTTGGCAGCTGAGCACTGAGCTGACATTTTGATGGCACTATTTATTGTAACCTCAAGGTCTCACTCCTGAGCGATAATGTTCAGCTCAGAGCCCATCACTGTACATGTGAAGTTAAGGTTATATTTTCCCATGTGCATCACTCTACACTTACCCACACTGAATTTAATTTACCATTCCATTGTCTAGTCACTCAATTTCATAAGGTCCTGTGATGCTTCACCAGTTGCCCTCATCCTTACTGCCATGAATAAATTGGTATCATCTGCAAACTTGGTTGCTTCAGTGCTCAGTTACCTTTCCAGGTCAATTACAGGTATGGGAAGGGGAGCAGATCCCAGTGCAGATCCCTGTGGATCTTGAGCGGTAGGCGTCCTTCACTATGCAGGTTTGACCATTTACCTCTAATTTCTGGTTATGCCTCTTAACCAGTCATGTTGCTGTGCAGAGACCTCTGTTTTGCCATGGGTGCTTAGCTCCTTTAAAAGCCTTTGGTAAAGTACTTGTTAAAAGCTTTTTTGAAATTGATTGACTGGATCACTGGTTTCACATGTTTGTTTGAGCTATTCAAAGAATTGGGTTAATTTTGTAAGGCTTCACTTAATGAAAACTGAAATTTGATTTTTCTTAGACTCCACTTAGGGCCCACTTAGTCTTTTTGCTATTATAGTTTCTATTAACTTCACTAGCGTATAGATGTCAGGTTTGCAGGTTGCCGTTCCCCTGGAGCTTCTCTGGGACCTGTATTAGGATTTGGCAGCACATTAGCCACACTGGAGACCTCAAGTAGCAAGGCACTGTGGAGAGGGATGTTCATTAGTAATTCAGTTATTCTCCCTTTTCAGTTTGCACTCTCAGGTGAATGCTGTCTAGTGCCAGCCATTTCTTACTTCATTCACAGAAAAATCTGGGGGTCTTTTTCCCATACTTCTGGAACACCCGCCATAACAGAGTTCCTTGTTCCCACTAACATAATAATAATAATTTTAATCATAAATTAAAACCAGATCAGTTGTTAAAAGCTGGATTTAAAAAATGCAAGTCTTCTGCTCTTATTTGCAAGTAACATACTATTACATTTTGCTTAATTTGATTTTGTATATTTTCATTTCCCTTACTTGTGTTTGAGAGAATGATGCAAACAGTTGAAGGAAGGGCAAGATTTCATTTACAGGGAAAAAAATTTTTTAAATCCTGAAAATTTATAGAGTTGTTATTTCAGTTATATAAATGTGAGATGTTATTTCAAACCATGGTCCTCTAGAAAGGAAACAGTATTTTTAATTTGGCAATTTCTTTTTATTGAAAACACATATGTCCTCTATCAGTAATTATCAATCTTAAATTACATTAGACAAATTTTAGCTCGTGGGTAATAAATGTGTGACAGCACCATGTGTGGTTTCTGAGTGAAGCTTTTGTCATATTTCATTTTGGGGGAATATTCATTTGACATTCCTCATTACACAGCTCCCATTCAAAGCTGAATAAAAAAGTGACTGAAGGATACTTTTGAGGTCACAATCTACCATTTCTTTGGACAAAGCTGTTTCAGTGTTTGTATTATATATTCAGATTTTAGGGATTTGGAAATGGATTTTAGTCACACTAGGCTTAAATTTTGAATCTATCAAGTTCCTGAGCTCTTAACGGTCTTTAGTGGAGTTCTCACTCTGCAAGGCAGAAAAATATTGGAGGTGAAATCCTTGACAGCAGGTCCTTTTGCTTCTTGAAAGCAAAGAGCAGTAAAGCTGCTCAGGTATCTGCACAAGTGTGGCCATGGTTTCACTGCAGAGCTCTGCTGAGGACAGCTCTGTCCCGCTCAGTCCGTGGAGGCAGAGCAAGAGATTGTTCTTGTGTTTTTATCTTACAGAAACGGCCTTTGTGGTCCTTTATAGCGTCCCGTGTGATGGAAAAACTGGCAGCTCTGATCCTCCAACTTCACTCCCCTCTGTGTTTCACATCCTGTCAGTCCTCAGTGGGAGAAATGACTGATTCCCTTTTTCTTCTGCCATGGGCGTTCAGGGGCATGAGATCTGATTCATCACAGACACACCACTCAAGCTGATACTGCCATTGTGCTCACATTGGAGGAGCGAGAAAAGAGTACTGTTGTAATTGGGATTACAGCATTTTTCCAGTTATGCATAAAGACTTTGCCAATTATAGGAAGAAACAGTTTTTGTATTGGCATGTTTTCAGTTTGTCAAGGTGAAAGCAGGTGAGGTGAAGAAAGAGAAAAACAGGGCAAAAATCACTAGATAATGAGGTAAAATGAATTACAAATAATACATGGAACTAACATGATGTGCATTTAATCTAAACAGTTTGGCAGGCAAAGGTTAAATGAAAATTTACCTGTAGATCTGAGAACTGTTTACATGGAACTCACATAGAACTGCTTGATAGTGATTTTGTTCCTGTTCTTTCACTTTTGAAAATTACTGTGGACAGACCAGAAAACTGAAGTACCGTCATAATTCTTCACTAGCACAGGGAAACAGTGTTTAAAAGAACTGCCAAGTTACAGTCCAACCCTACTTTTTTAATGATAAGCACATGCACTTTACAGAAATACAGGTTTCAGGAAGACTTCCCTACATCTCTCCCCACTGTATTCATAATGTCTAGGGAAAACCTTTTGGTTTTGCCTTCTGAAAGATCTCTTTGGCAAAGTATTTTGGCAGTATCAGAAACAGGGCAAGGAACAAGTTGGATATCAGCACTCCAGTTTGCTTGGGTATTGGCAAGACCCTGCTGTCAGATTTTGTATTGAGGAAAAAAATCCCTCACAAGCCTGAATGACAAAATGCTTTGAGGCCTTTCATCTTAGGTTGTGCTTTTAGGCAGCATCACCTGCCAGGATTACAGAGACATATTACAGCCATGTTAAATCTAGTTCATTACAGGGATCTTGAGCATTGGTCTCCTAAGGACTAACATCTATATAAAAATAATTTGGAAAAGTGTAGGAAAGAAACTGTTTAATTAGAGGATTTTTTAAAGTTTGCTTCAAAAAAAAAATAGATATAGAAGAAGACACAAAGTACTTAAAAAAAAAAAACTAGAAAAATGGAACTATGGATAATAAGAGGCATTATGAAGAAGATGGTTTGGTTTTTTGGGAGATTTCTGAGGATATGCCAGGGACAGGCATGAGCTGTTGATTTGTGCATACCAGCAACTCATGACAGCTGATTTAATACTAACATTGCCTTCTTTGTACATAGCATATCCAACATAAGACTGTGTAATCCGTATGTACTTTTTTTATACCTGCATGGAGTTTCTCTAAGACAACAGTGTTGATCTTTAGATCTGATAGGCTTGATATTTTCTGGCCAAAAATTGCCCTATTTGTATTTCCTTTCTAAGTATATAATCCCAATGACTATAGCAATAATAATGAAACATTGTGGATGGAAGTGCTCTTGGAGTTTACTCTTGGTACTGAATAAGAGACCTCAAAATAAACAACAAAGCTTAGTCTATTTTCAGACCTCCTATGGAGGGAGCAGCTACAGAATGCACAGATAAACTGGGAGTGACCATAAAATGATTTCAGTAGGTGACATAAAATCCAGATAATTTATTTAGGGATTTTTTTTCTGAGTGTTCTCTCAGGGAGTTTAGGGAGGCACAGCTCATAGCCTATGTGACAGGAAGATTTGCAGCCCTGTGGTTAATTCAGTCAGTTGTCTGCTGCCCTTCAAGGCCTGGCTGAAGTCTTTTGATGATTGGCCTCCTTTCCTCAAGCTCTCACTTGTTCAACACTCAGCAGCAAGCCAGCCAAGCTCACAGCCAGCCCGCTTTCTGCTCCAGAAAGGCTTTTGGTGAGGAGGGTAACCAAGGCCAAGTAGTGTGAATTATTCTTCAGTCATAGTCTGCTCCCAGCTGTCCTCTTTCCTGGCAGCAAGGGAGCAGGCAGGGACTGCGTTGGGCTCAAACCCAGAGGTAATGCACATGCAGAATAGCCATTGTGTGTGTGTTTAGTAAATCCAGCTTTTCTGGATCCACCCTGTTTGGCTGGATCTTTACAGCCTGCAGACAGTGCTGCTCCTGCTGTGGTGTGGAGCTGAACCCCACTGTGGTAGCTGACATGGCTTGATGTGTGTGTTGCCAAATGTACCATCATTTCACTGAGAATAATTTCTGAACTTCACTGGTGTAGGCACTGTCTACTTAAAATGTAGACTGGATGAACAACTAACAGATTCGTCCTTTTTGCCTGTTTATTTTAGGTCTTAATAGACTTAAGTATTTCAGGACTCTGTAGTAAAATAAATGCCTGAGGGAGTCTGAAATGTTCACACATAACTAGGGCTGGCAGGAGAACAAGAATTCAGTGTCATGAAAAATTTAGCAGGCTTGGCATTCATCTTGATGAGGAACTAAACACAGTTCTTCAGAGATTTTAATGAAAAAAAAGAGGGATAACAAGTTGCTCTGCTATTAGCTGCAGGCTCATCAGCTGGGGCACTCACCTGGAAGGTAGGAGACCCAGACTTAATCCTCTGGCCTGAATCAAGCAAAACATTCAAGTGTCTTTTGTCTGGTTAGCTGCTGTCTCTGCTGGTTTGTCACCCTTACATGGCCCCAGAGTTGGGGATACTATCTGAGATGCCTCTTCAGCAGCAGGTGGGAACATAGGTAGTTCTGGGTGTCTTCTGGTGTTGAAGAGTCTGCAGTTTGTATTGGTGAGTGGTTGTGGGACAGTCCATAAGAACTGCCTGACTGTCTCTACTTAGCCCATTGTTTTTTAAACATGTCTTGAGTTTGCTTTCATGAAAGGTTAGCAGTGACATTACCAGTATTACCTGTGTCCTTATGTTATCCCATGTACATGTGCCAAAGTGCTGTAAACAATTTCTACATTTATTTTAGTATGCCAGTGGTTTACATTAAATGGCATAATTCATTAACTAGTGCTACAATCAACATGCCAACATGTTCTTCTCTTGATAATTTTTTTAGTGGAATTTTAGTGGAATAAATTAATGAATTTGTAACAGAAAAGGTGTCTGAAACTTTTTAATTGTGATGTGAGGGAAAATAAAGAGTGTCCATGAAGTAAATAAAAGACTAAGTAAAGGTAAGAGGGAAGAAGGTAGATATTTCCTTAGTTGTAAAAGGGAAGGCCAAGATATTGGGAAGCCTTGTCTCTAGGAGGTCACAGGTGCAGGTGGCACTGCCTTGGCTTCACATATGTTGTGTAGTTCTCAGAGGTTTGTTTCCTGCCGGATTTGCAGCATTCAGTTCATAACCTTTGCAGGAGATCGGAGGCATGCAAGATAAAAAACCAGTATTTTGCAAAGCTAACAGGAGAAAGAACATGCTTTTCTGCCCTCAAACAGGGATCCTGGTAGGAGATGCCTGAAGTAAGAAGATAATTTGATGCACTCTGTCCAGTAACTTTACATTCAACTGACATGACAGCCCCTCCTTCAAAGGCTGTTTTTTTTGTTTGGTTTTTATGGATAACATCAATGAAGACTATTTTGAGCTGGGGATGGGAGGGGAAGAGCTGAATGCATTTAATCCAATAGATTCCATGAAAAGAGACTGTGACCATAAAAACATCAAAAAAGCAGTTGGGTATTATTCTTTATGATGAATTGTTTTCTGCTAATCAGGCATTTTCATAAATGTATTTTCCTTCCAAATGGGTATGTTGTTACTCCCATGGAGCAGCTGCAGTAACATATCGTACTGCATGTTAGGATTTTTTCTTTCAAATGGAATGATGTATGAGTCACTTATGCCTGAAACATAGTAAAACTTATTATGCTATCGTTCATACCACATCTTCTGAAGTAAATAGATCCAAAAAGACACTTGCAGTGAAAGTTGGATTCCTGAGAGTTTGTATAGGCTGATAAATGTTATGGGCTGATGCATCATTTTTATTCAGAAGAAATTTGTGTATGGTTCTTAATATCACTGCCTGCTCACCTCAGCATGCATAATCTTAACATCAGTGAGGCAGAGGGCTTTGTATTAAACTGCATTGATTAACAGCCTCCTCTAGTCATAGGATCTGACTTTGAAGTATCCTGTGATTTGTTTTCTGCTTGTGCATGTAAAGATTCTGACCAAGAATTGACTTTGCAGGCTGTAACTGCTTCAGAAATATTTAATGAATGGTAACTACATTGGAATACATGTAAAGAATGAATATTTGGACCACTACCATATCTCAAAGATAAATAACAAATACAAACAAATCACAAAAAAAAAAAAAAAAAAAAAAAAAAAAAAAAAAAAAAAAAAAAAAAAAAAAAAAAAAAAAAAAAAAAAAAAAAGGCATCTCAGATAACTGAGCAAGAGAGCTAAGACTACTCCTTTATCTCGTCATGTAGAAATCATGGCATTTCAATTGTAGGAGGCTAATTTAAGTTATATGTAGTAACAGCAACTGCACCAGAAAACTGCATGTGTGCTAGGCATTAACATGCCAAAGAACAAAATTAATGAAATGTGGGTAAACCTGATTTCAGTTCTGTGTTTCTCCTTTTCTCCATTCTTATAAATAGCATTTTATAAGGTCTGATACTTTCAGAATGGGTATCTTTTAAGTGTTCCTGCATAATCTCTTCCTTACATGGTGCTGCATTATCAAGCATTGTATAAAATTAGTTATTTTGTGTTGATATGAATGCAGACCAAGTCAAGCCATTAGCTGGGTTTTTCAGGAGCTGCTCTCATAATTGGTTGCATTACATCTTTTCATAAAAGAGGCATTGTGTGAATACAAATGTAATCTTGGCCAAGAACCTGTTAAAAAGTGTCTTTTTCAGAGCGGAAAAAACCCCTCAGTCAAGTAAGAAATTTGTTCATGTCTTTTCTTATCAGTAAGTACTTTGGTAGATGTTTTGGCAGTAGAGATTTGTGAAGGTTGGTGGGAAGGTGTGGATAATCTTGGAAAGCACGTGCCATTATGTATATGGGGAATTTTGGTTTTACAGAACAGGGCTTCCAGACCAGTTGTTCTAAATGCTTTCTGTATAACAACTGGTTTTTATCTGACTGTTTTTACTGGTAAGGAGGCAGGCATCTTGAAAGTAGAATATGTCAACATTAATAATTTTTTCAGGAACTCAGAGACTTGTACATTTTCTACTGGCAATCCTACTGTTTAGTTGAAGAGCAGTTGTTTCAGAGTTTGCAAAGCACTCAGACAGCAATTTCCTTTCATCCCTTTTCAAAGAGATGGATAACCTCTGCCTGCTGGCAGATATGGATGGCTCAGCTGGCATGTCCCTTGTCCCTGGACCAAGGCCCAAGGATTCTGGAAGCAGCTTGGTAAAAAGGGTTTGTTACCCTTGGCTCCACTCAGGCATAAACAAGTATTTTCTCTAATTTGGAATTTTCCCCCAATCTTTTGGTCCTTTTCTATTTTCATTGAGATAAAACCTCTTCACAGTAACTGGTGTGGTTTACTTTACTTTGGCTTTTACTATTCTGAAGTAATCGAGTTGGCAAAGAAATAAAGAATATGATATTACTGCTGGATTTCATAGCTAATATTTCATCAAACTTTATTAGAATGCCCTTTTGTTCATTAGCTCATAACTTTATGAAAAGCACTCTTGGACTGAAATTTTCTGTGTTTAGTCTGAGGCCAAAGGTATTTTTTCAACTCCATTCAGCATTTTCTGACCTACCTAAGCTAATATGAGGGGTTTGTACATTAGTTTAAGAATTGCTAAGTCTGTATTCTTTTGAACTTGAATGGATAACTAACACTATTTGAAATGTATGGTTTTAAATTGTCCATATTGCTAGTGCACTCTTCCAGTCCTGCCAAGTGTAAATGCGGATAAAATGTTAAAAAATTAAAAGCTATTAAATAAAGGGCTTATATACTAGTCAAAATATATTCTATTTTAGATGGCAATAATTTCTTACAGTGGAAGAGTGACTAATAAATATGCAACTTTGTAGCGTTTCACAAAATTTTCTCATCAGCGAATACATTATTGCTTATATCTTCAGGCAAAAATAAGGGATTTTGTGGGGTTTTTGTTTAATGCTGAATTTCCAGAGCCACCTAAATACAGAGTCCAGCTTTCTCTCAGTTCTCAGTACCTTATAGATTTTATTGTTCTCAGTTTTCTAAATAATTCCTCAATGAGGCTTTGTCAAAAATCTGGCCCCAAAATGCCATCTCTGGCCCATTTCAACCCTGCTGCCTTAGCAGCTTTGGTAGTGAGCTGACTTCAGTGATCATGCAGTGGGTTTTCATTTAAGCTTTCCAGCTTCTTGCCTGTGGTGGTCTATTTGTTTCTAAAGTAGAAACATTTTCTCCACATGGGCAAAACTGATAAGTTCTTTTCCAGCAGAGAAATAAATTACATACTAGATGTAATGAGACATCAATGTCCAGTAAATGTCCCGTTGCTTGTGAGAGTGGTACTGCGTGAAACAACAGTCAATAATTTTCTGGTAATTCTCTAGTTCCTCCCCTCCTTAAAATTCCTTTGTTAAGGAGTTACATTTAATGCAGCAGAAAAAAGCCCTAACAAGAAATAGAACTTGAAAGTGCTGCAGGAAGGGAAGGGTTTTTGATAATGAAGCAACAAGGAAGTAACAAAAATACCTATTTCAGTGGTGCTACCTTCAGGCCCTTGCAGAGTTCACCGCTGGTTAGGTAAGTTTGATGTTTCGTTGGCAGGACTGCTTTCTCCTTTCTCGCTGCTAAACGTGTGCTTTTGTAGGCATGGCATGATTGTTTAGCGTTACTGGAAATTTTACTGGTTTGCCTCAGTTTATTGGGAGAAGGCAGGGAGCAGCACATGATGTTTTAGTGCACATGGAAGGCTCTGGCAGTAGTGCTGCTCATTCCGATGGCTGCTTGATGTTGTGCCGGTCCCTGCAGAGCCCTGCTGGAGGCACACAGAGCTCGTGGGGGAGCATGTGCCACTGTCTGGGACAGCTTGCAGTCTAAAGCTGGTGAAGGTGGCAACAGTCATTATATCCTTCCTTCTCCTCCTCTTCTTTTCCAATGCCACAGCTCTGGTCTTCTGAAATAGCTACAGTCCAAAAAATACAGCTCACAGGGATATAAATAACCATACTAAAAGAACTAATTGGTTAGAGCATGGTGCTAATAAAACCAAGGTCATGGCATTGGACATAAGACCAAGGTCATGGGTTTGATCCCAGTTTACTTGAGATGGGCTTGGTGATCCTTGTGGATTCCTTCCAAATCAGAATATTCTGTGATTCTTGTGAATAATAAAAAATAGGATTATTTTTGTAAGTAAGGTTGATAGAACTCTTTTTCAGCAGTTTGTTGCTCTTTGTGCACATCTATCAAAATCTCTTTAAATTACTATGTTTCCTTCTGAGAAAACAAGTCATATTCTGTGGTCTGCAAGCATAAGCAATTTGATGTCATTATGAGGTTCTCTGGATGCTTTTTTTCAAAAGATGTTGATCCCTTTATGGCAGACTGCAAGGCAGCGGCCACACTGGCAGCAAAAGCAGGCAAAACTGGTATCCCTGTCATTGCTTAGACTGCTTTTCTCATATAGGACCCAGTAGAATTAAGAAAACCAAATTTAGTTAATTGGTATTTGATTTCACTCCTCTTTAAACTGCTTCTTACAGGGGTGGGAGGAACGAGGATGGGAAATTACCTGATTCTAAAAACTGAATGATTTGTGAATCATTCTCAGAAGGTTTATTTCCTCATTAAGAAGCCTCTCTCCCACTCCCTTCCAAAAAAACCTTCACGTTGTCTGGTGTTCTTCAAGATGCATTTCCTGTCCTGTTCAAAAACGACATTTTCTACTCCCCCTAATTTAGCCCAAAGCAACTGTGAAAATAGTGCATCGACAACCACTGAGTTATGTTGGAAGAATGATAAACCAGATGTGACATGGCTCAATCCATTTCACCTCTAATAGTAAAAAGTCATGGGTAGGAAGAACAAAGAAGCATTTCTTCAAAGGTTACTTTTATAGGTGATTAGTCTTTATGAATTGCCATCTGAAAGAGTATCAGCATCCAGAAAAATTACAGTCTTTTACAAAGGTCAGGTTTGAGAGTGGAAACTTGGTAAACACTTCAACATCGATGCTGAGTGAATATAAGACAGACTCAGAATGGCTATCCTTCTTACATAGATTATAGTATCTGCCAGCTGCTTCATTTGTGATGCTTGGTTCCATTTCTGGAAATGCAGGAAAAAGGAGAAACCCTGGTGGTTTTTTTTTTCTGGTTTTAGCTTTGTCTGTGGCGTGTTTATAGTATGGGTTTTTTGAACATGAAAATCCTGGCAGGCTTTTGAGCAGGGCTGGTTTCTTTCTCCCAGCACTGTGTAATGCTTAGTTTGGTTTGCATGTGAATCAATGAGTAGCGAGTGGAGAGGGGGACTGGCTGCACATTCCCCCTACCCAAGAGATCTCTCCTGCCCTTTCCCTGCCCCCATGTAGTGGTCAGTGAAGCAGTAGGCCCAGGCAGATGTGCACAGCCATGGAGGGCTCTGACTGAGGCAGAAGTGATTGGCCATGCACAGGTGCCTTTTGCATTGCTCAGGTGCAGAACTGTGCGTGTGTGCCTGCATGTGGGGCAACCACGCACCTCTGCCTCTTGGCTGTGCTTGAGCAGGCACCAACTGCTGTGGTAGGAAAGGGCCAGGTCTGTGGCCAAGTTACACAGGAGCCAGTTGGAGACCTCAGGAGCTTCCCTGCGTGCAGAGTCCAAGTGCTACAGGCCCTTGGAGACCTTCTGGCTCTGATGCTCCAGCTACTGTGTGCTGGCTGCCAGGGCTGCAAGTTGGCTGCAAGTGGCACTTGGCTGGGCCAAAACTGCGAGTGTGCCACTTGTGCAGCAGGGTCGGTGGCTGAGCTGGTGTCTCCTTGTCCTGGCTGTGCTGTATGAGATTCCCATCACAAGGCAGAGGAGTCTAAATCCCAGCAGATGCTCTAAATGGAGAAGTGACATTTTCATGTGAGAACTTCTACATCTTAAGTGAAGATAGGAGTTAATCGGAATATTTTGCAATCTGGCATTGATTTCAGCTTGCTTCTGTCCAAAACTGCACCCCCAACCCCCCCAAAAAGATGAATGTTTTTCTAGAAATACAGAGACCTATCACTTAAAATTATTTTCTGAGTAGAATGAAGATTTTCACTCTTCTGGGAATAGCTCTCTGTTCCTTTCCAGCATTTTGCATGCCCAGTTTTAATTAATATTGGGGGAAATAAACTGGAAGATTCAGTTGAGCTGAGCAGAATAGCTCCTAAAAAATAAACCTTGGATGCTAGAGATGCTTGAGGTTTTAGTTCAGCTTATGGACTTCGTGCCTAGGTGGACCTTTGCTCTGCACCTGGTTCTGAATTTATAAGGTGATTCCTTTTGAAAATAATAATAGTAAAAAAATTTTTGCTCTGTAGTAAGAAGAAAGAGCTATGCATTTTGGTTAGGATACTCTGTCAGTTAAGGCTCAGATTGTGCCATTTCTTTACAGACAAAACTCCCATTTAAAGCAAAAATGAGCACTGCCTGAACTCAGGACTGAAGACGGAGCTGTTGTGGTCATGCAGCCTGACCCCTGTAAGAACAGGGCACTCCTTTTCATTTAACAATCTGCTGAGCAGCAGCTGTTAACTTTTTGAAACAACCAAAATGCTTCAAAACATTAAGTGTTTGCTTCAGAAATGTGTGTCAGTTCTAAGGCATAACCATTTTTCTTAAGAAATCTTTCTTTTTTTTAGAAGATAATTGCCAGGTTTTTATTACAGAGTCTGGTTATTATACTAAACTTCTAAGACGAAAAAAAGAAACATATTACAATATTTCAGGCCATTATTTGTCTTGCTTTCTAATGGATTAAATTTGGTTTTCAAATCAATGTCCTCTGATTATGGTCTTGTACAGTTTTAGCTTTCACAGTCTATAGAAGTAGTTGTAACTTTGAGTTAGAATGCATGTCAATATAATACATCTGTTTTGTTTAGGAGTGCTAACTTTTCGAGGAAATATAGGAAAAATAGATGTCATTTGTTTAAAGTTTGCATCTGACGTGAAGGCACAGTTCATCAGCACTCAGAAGGATTTGAAACTTCAAAAGTACACCTCCCAGTTCATGGGTAAAAGGGTCATTATCCATTATGCTTACAAATAAAGCAAAATGAAAATGGAAAATCCACAGTAGATCACAAGCATAATTTCTATGCATTTGAAATTTTTGAAAGAGTTTTTGATGTGTAATTTCTTCTCACTGCAGTGTTTTTCACTGTAGATGGATTTATACAGTCTTATTTATATGTGTGTATATATTTGGAAGACTGTCTATGCATGTATTTCCTTGGGGGGGGTCTTCACAGTAGCTACTACAGTGGTCAACTCTGGTATAAATAGAGAACTGTGATGTTATAAATAATTGTTCTTTCTGTGCTATACAACAGCACTTTTTGGTAGTTCCATTTGCATGTAGAGTATTAATTAAGAGATAACTGTCACTGCAGGTTGGCTGCAGAAGGCTGCAGGATCCAGCAGAGAGATAAATGCCAATGCCAAGTCATACAGGTTGGAGAGCATACAGGAAGTCCATAATGAAAAATTAGTTTAAAATTAAAACTCACTTGTTACTAACTTGCTGTTTTATATGCAGAGCTGAAAAGGTCCAAAATGCAGTCGTTAAGGGTTGTATGTACCAGGTGCAGGGGCTTGAGGGTTTTTAGGGGCTTTTTTGGGTCAATCTACCTGTGATACACTAGAAATTGAAATTTTGGGATGCGATCAGTAAACTTGTTAGGAGGGTATAGGTGCCCTTTTTAACAAGAGTATGTACAGCTTTCAGCACACTGGGAAGTCTTAGAACAGATTGCAAAGAGTCATCTCAGCTTGATTCAGAAGGCTTGTAAGTGTCCTTCATGTTTGAAAGTGTTTTGGTTTCTAATTAATTTAGCCAGAAGACATGTTATTTCTGACCTTCAAAAACTGCTGCCTGTCTCATCCAAGTTTTACAAGATCCTTTAACTGTTTTATTTAAAAAAAAAAAAAGAAACAAAACAAAAACAACCAAAAAAAACCCGAACAGCAACCTGCCTTGTCCTGTTGTGAGCAGCAAAGTACAAGATAGAGATATATAGCTGTTCTAAGTGATCCATTATATGTATAACATGTTTTTCCACAGTATGGGGTCTGGATTTGGGTTTATATGACATAGTAGTGCCATTTAAAATAACATGAAATCTTCATTTCCATTAACTCACCAGCAAAAATCCCATTAATTTCAGTAGAGAGATATCTACTTTGCAAATTGTAATTTAATACAATTTTCTTACTGACATTGAAGTCAGTAAGAATTTCTTTACCACTTCAAAATAAGATTCTCCTTCTGTGTGCTTGAGATGTAGATAGAGGAATTTTTTTTCTTCAATCGCAGTGACAAGGGCTGCCAACACTGGATGGAAAAATGCACTGTTCTGCCATAGCTAAACAGCCCAAACAGAGCTGTCTACTGTTGTATTGCTGTAAGCAGCCATCAGAAGTTGTACATAAGTTGAGTATAGGATTTATGCAACCTGATTGAGATGAAAATAATGGCCCTTCAAATTTTCATAGTGAAATTACTTTTTCAGAATACATAACTAGCAAGGCATCTTAGGGAAGTAAGTTGATAATGTTGGGTTTTTAGGGACAATCTAGATATATGAACAACAGTTCAGCATTGAAGAAATTCATGAAGCAATGAAAACTACACATTTTTAAGATCATATTTCAGCTCAGGAAAGTTTTCGTTGCTTCATGAATTATAGTCAGGAAAATCTGATTTATAATAAGAATAGAAAATAAACCAGGTTTTTTTTTCTTTCCCATTTAGTTTCATTGCCAGCAAAGTCTCTCTGCTTTTAAGAGTTTGAATCTGGTGGGAAGATTTTGTAAGTGCACGTGTTTTCGGGCTCCTCAGGGACTCTGGGTCATCTATTTCAGCCTGCCCACCCTGAACCAGCAGCAGGTCATTACTACTGCTTCTCTCCCATCCTACTTTTCTCCTAAATGCCATTTTCTAAAAGTGCCTAGCACTACTTTCTCTAAAATACATCTAGTGGAGATACAGTTCATCCAGGCACTCATTGGTATTGTTGAAGCAGAATGTTTCTCTAGCAACTAGTGACCTATGGAGGATGAAAGCTGAGCAGTTGATGGATTCATTCTTTGTAATACCATGTAAATAAGCTTAAATGCTGCAAATAGCTGCTTTTTTTTTTTTTTTTTTTTTAAGGGAGNTTTTTTTTTTTTTTTTTTTTTTTTTTTTTTTTAAGGGAAGGCAACTTGTTCATAACTGTAAAGTGTAGGTTGTGGCCAGGTGGAAGTGCCTGAGGCTCTGGGGTTGAAGGCACAGCTCTGCCCTGCTCTGCCCTCAGTCCTTCCCAAACTCTGCAGCAGCCCCACTCTCCTTCCCTGCTCAGATACCCGTGGTGTTGGGCAGCACCAATTGACAGAGGCTCAGCTTTAGACTTAGTTAAGCCTTAATATACTTAATACAGAAATTCCTGTACATTACTAGCAGTCCATTGTTGAAGTCTTCCCCGTTGTTTATTTGCTATCTTTTTATGGGTTGCATTTACCATACTTTCCCTTTGAGGTTTTCGATATGTGACATCAGTGCCAATTTTTAATTTGTGCCATGTTTCAGATCAGTGCTGATCGTGGCAGAGAACAATGCAATTTTTTTTAACATAATTATCTTGTATATATGTATTTAATGTATCCATTATTAGCTCAGGTGTATTTCTTTTTTAATGTTCTTCTTACAACCTATTTTCTTTGTGCTTCACTTTCTTTGGGGACTCATATCCTTAGCAAATGTATTCATCTCTTCACATATTGCTATATTGAATCTTTTCTTGCTGGAGTTCAGCTATATTTTGCATTTTCATGTAAGATAATTTTTTTGAAGTACATAAAAATCATTTAAAGTCATATGTTTTCAATTATGAAAATGCCAACAAAATAAAGTGTGTTTTTCCTCATAACTGACTTAAAACATGAGATTTAAATACTGTTAAGTCCAGCATGTTTGCCTGTGAAAAATATCTTACTGTTGACTCAAATTCACATATTAAAAACAATTTAATTTAAATACCAGCAAGAAATTCAAAGCAGAATAACCAAATGTTTTGCTAGGTGGATACCAAAAGAAGTAGAGTGGGGAGAAAATCAGAAGTAGTATTTTTGTGAGTTCTTTTAGAATGAAATATTGTTAGTGTTGTATGCTTCTAAGCTGTAGGGAAAAAGTGTTATAATCAATCCAATTGGCTTTGTCATACTTAATGATTTTTATGATTTATAAATGAGTTTGTTAAGACTTCAAGAGGGGATATTGCCAAATATTTTTAAATGCCTTTCATTCCATGTAAAAAAAGAATTGGAAAGGAATATGCACATCATTTATGATTCCTCTAGAAAGTGTGTTAAGTATTTTTTTCCTTAATGTGTAGTTTATTCTATAAATGGCAGTATAGATAGCTATCTCTCTTTTCACTTGGAATCAAAGAGGAGCTCACTGCAAAAATCTGCCAGTTCTGGATGAAGTTTACAGAAATAGGTGTCCCAGCTGGTTGGCCTAGGGTTCTTGTGAAAAATTGGCTCATATTACAGCTGGCTCCCTTTTCTCTGCAGACCATGTAACTTTGTGACAAGAAAGCAACAAAAGGAGGGCTAAGGAGAATAGCCATTCTTTATTGGGTCAAGGAGGAAAATACAGTGATGAAGGATGAGGAAGAATCTGAGGTAAATTAGTGCCTCCTTTGCCTCAGTCTTTAATAGTAAGACCAGCTGGCCTCAAGGTTCCTAGCCCCTTGAGCTGGGAGACAGGGATGGGGAGCAGAGCAAAGCCCTTGTAATCCAAGAAGAAATAGTCAGAGACCTGCTATGCAACTTAGACATGAGTTATGTTATATATAAGTTAGACATAGCCCCACAAGTCTATGGGGCTCTACCCAGGGGTACTGAGGGAGCTGGCAGAAGAGCTCAGCAAGCCACCTCCAATCATTTACCAGCAGCCCTGGTCAAGTGTGGATGTCCCAGGTGGCTGGAAGTTGGATGATGTGACACTTATCTAGGAAGGGCCAGAAGGAGGTTCCAAGGAACTCCAGACCTGTGAGCCTGACCTCAGTGCTGGGTAAGGTCATGGAGCAGATCATCTCGAGTGCCATCATGCCATATGTACAGGACAAACAGGGGATCAGGCCCAGCCAGCAGGGGTTTACAAAAGGCAGGTTCTGCCTGACCAACCTGGTCTCCTTCTGTGACAAACTGACCCACTTCATGGATGAGGGAAAGGCTGTGCATGATGTCTACCAAGACTTAAGTAAGGTTCTTGTCACCTTCTCCCACAACATTCTCCTGGAGAACCTGGCTTCCCATGGTGGTGAGGTCAGGTGTCCTCTTTGCTGGGTTAAAAACTGACTGGATGGGCAGGCCCAGAGAGGTGGTGGTGAATGGAATTGCACCCAGCTGGTGGCTAGTCAGTAGAGTTCCTCAGGGCTCAGTACTGGGGCTAGTCCTGTTTACGTTTTTTAGCAATGAGATCTGGAGGAGATCAAGTGTGCCCTTATTCAGCTCACAGATGGGCAGGAATCCCATCTGCTCCAAGTTGGGCAGGAATGTTGGTCTGCTGAGGGGTAGAAGGTTCCACAGAGGGGTCTGGATAGGCTGGATCAATGGGCTGAGACCATTTGTAGGAGGTTCAACAAGGCCAAGTTCTAGGTCCTGCACTTGGGTCACAACTCCATGCAGTGTTACAGGCTCTGAGAAGAGTGGCTAGAAAGCTGTCTGGCAGAAAAGGACCTGGAGATGCTGGTCGACAGCCAGCTGAACATGAGCTAGCAGTGACAGGAAAGTTTATCTTGAATATTAGGAAAAATTTCTTCACTGAAAGGGTGATCACAACTTGGAACAGGCTGCTCAGGAAAGTGGTTGAGTCTCTATTCCTGGGGGTGTTTTACAGACAGATAGAGGTGGCATTTAGGGACATGGTTTAGTGGTGGACTTGGCAATGCTGAGTTAAAGGTTGGACTCGATGATCTTAAAATTCTTTTCCAACCTAAATGGTTCTACGATTGTAAGACCTGCCTGCTAGAATTAGGTTTATTTACAAAAAGTTGCATAACTTCCTGGTGGTCTTAAACCCTAATCAACTGATTTTTGCAGTAGCAGAGATCTGTCCCTCCTGAGTGTAGTGATGGGAGCTTTGCTAATACCCTCACACTTCCACCCCACACCTGACACACGGTGTTTCTGAACTGAGAAATTCAGTAAACCAGGGCACACAAGTGGGGCATGTTCTGCATGGCTACTCATCAGTGCAGTGCAGTGTCAGCTAGCCATGTAGCACTGAGACAATTAATAGATTTGAATAAATGAGAGAGTTTACAAAACAATTAAGGAACCTTGGACATGACATATTTTCAGGCAACATGGTATTTTGTATGATTATGATTTGTGCAATCAAGGCTCTGTTATGCCTGAAAGGTAATGAGTGTAAATTGAGAAGGAGAAAGGAAGTATATTGAGAAATGTTATATATAAAGTCCAAAGATACTACTGAAATGCTGACTTGCTTCAGACAGTACATATACATCTGGAACATGTTACTGTAGCTCTCCTCTAAGAGAGGTCCAAAGCAAGTAAAGGAGGTTTATTCCAAGATTTAAAAAAAAATATTACAAAACTCCCTACTTGTTTTTTATTAGAACTAGTCAAAAAATGAAATATAATGGCTACCTAAATCAGTTTAAGTGTATAATAAATAATGCATTAAATATTCCATCAAGAAATAACCACAAATTCAGGTTATTGAAGCAAGCAATGTGAAAAATCAAGGTGTAGCAAGAAAACCTGTTGGCATTTTATCTTGAGCTACAAAATGTGCCCATTCCCTGCTTCTAAATTCACAAGTTGAGCCCTGTAAAATGTTGTTCCCCCATACTTTTTATCTCCCTGATTGTAAACCTTGGGTTTTACACAGGAGTTACTTGACTAATAGTACGTGCTCACTTTCCTTCCAGGACCAAGCCTGCATCTTAAATTATAATAATGGATGTTGTGCTGTTCACTACAAGACGGGGTAAATGATAGGTGGAATTTATAAGTAAATAGTTTGTGGTGAGGCTGTCATAGGTTTCCTCTCAGGGAAGCCAACTGGTAAGGATTTAGCAACATATTTTAGTGATATTTAAGATACTATATGAAGGTATAAACTGAATGTGAAAGAAAAAAAAATAATTAGCATGATTCTAGCAGGATACAAGGAAGGTGGAGGGAAGGTAATTCAAGCTACTGGTGCCAGAATGATTTTTTAACATTGAGAAGCACAGCACCTTTGCAGCATAACTATACTACTAAGTACCATAAAACCAAATCATTATATGATGAAAAAAAGCCCCTTTTCCTCTAATTTAAATTTAGATTTATAGTTATAAATTATAACCATGCAGATTAATCTAATTTTGGTTTTAACATAACTTATGTAATAACGCTTCTTCATATTCTGGCACATTCCCCACCTACAGACAACAACACTTTATTCAAAAGTAATCCAGCAATCTTACTCTTGAGTAAGATCTGTGCTCACTAAAAACTGTAAGGAACCTATATATTCACAGGGTAGATTAGGTAATTCTTTCTCTGTTGCATTCTGGCCTAATTATTGTTTAATTGAAAGACTAAATGCATTGTTATGATATCCTAAGGCTTTATTTAAATCTGTATTCCTCCATGATGACTTTAAGATACTTTCAAGATGCAGGAATGGGATACAGTCATTGTGTGTGCATGTTTTAAAACAACTTGTGCAGATGGACACAAGTTTGGCAGGTGAAACATTTTGATAGGTTTTAAATAGCATCTGTGTCTGAGAAACACTGCTGCAAACTGAAAGCTCTGTCAGAGTAACTCCTGTGGTAGAAGTTTACAGCGGTGAGTTTCCCTGTGTGTGTGACTTGGAAAACTGGTCCTGTTTCTCTGTCTCTGTGCCTGCTTATTAGTATTACTTTATTTCACTAGTAGATTTTAGATAGGAGTGTCCCACTGAAAGAAGCAATCCTGTGTGATAAACACTGTTCGTTGAAATATCAAGTCATGGCATTATGTTATGGTTTCTAAAGCACTTAGACCAGTTTGTTTCAGGCAACTGTCATATTTTCTTTGTCCATCTTTTTTTCTTGTTTGAAGTAGAATATTCACCTTTTGGTGATACAAGAAATAAATTATTTATTTTTCATATGATATCTTGACCCATATTTTAAATGCTTTTTATTTTTTTATAGGTCCTCCCATGCCATCCTCCTCATCTAGTCCATCAGTTACTGAACATTTACACTCCCCTCCTCCATCACCCAATCTCCATGACAACCAGAGGTGGTTATTAAGTAATAATGCCAGCCAGCCAGTTCAGGACTCTGATACAGATGAGGACTATACTGCCGGCTCATATCTAGTACAGACCAGTGATAATCCAGTATCTGTCCCAGGTCATGGTAAGAAGAGGACTCTTTGTCCATAGTTTAAATACCCTTTTATTTTCCATCTTTGTGAAAAATTGTCTAACAAAATTTAAATATATCAAAATGACTGTATTTTAAACTGATTTTTCCTTAAATGCTACAAGTTGTTTCTATTTTCCTGTAAGATAAGAAAGAGTAGAAAATAACTGCTAATATAGAAAAGCTTATTTAAGTCATTTAACAGGCAATGCTTATGTGAAGCAAGCAGTAGCTATTAATGATTTATTATGTAATGTAGTTTTTAGCAAGTGACTAACCTTTAGTTGTACTTTTTAAAGGGTAGGCTGAAGTTGGTTAAACTGTCATGATATTTAGCTTCAGAATAATGTAAAAGTTGTCTTTTACTACCTCATCAAGTTCAGCAGGTTCCAGCCATCCCTTTCATTTCCTGAGGGAAGGAGAGCAGGATTTTTTTTACTGGATAGGGCACTCAAGACTGAGGAAAAAGCTCTAAAGAGAGCTCTGAGATGGCAGGAGACAGTGGTAGCTTCTGAGATGTATGTTTCCATGTTTCTCTTCCTTCCAAACAGTATCAGTAAGCAAAAGGAGTGACATACTTTAAACACCAGTGCCTGCTTAAACATTGTGCCCAAAGAAACCACCTTTTTTCTTTTTCTTCTGTTTTTCTTTTTTTCTTTATTTTTTCTTTTTTTTCTTTTTTTTTTCTTTTGATATGAGAAGATATATTAGCCACAGGTTTCCATTTTTGTTGCATGACTGAACAGATTTTCTTGGTGTAGGCATAGGCAGACTGGAAGAATAGTTTTTTAATTCACAGCCCTTCTCAGGTAGATCAGCAAGGCTTGGAGCAAGCCACTTCATATTCTAAGAACCATTTCTGTATTTTGATTGTTAAAATCTCACCTACAGATGAACCACTAGAGGGGGTATGGAGAAATATTTTTCTGCAGATTGCACATCAGCTGATTGGACAGAATTATTTTGCCAAGCATAAATCTAAATTTGAGCTTCTCTTCTTAGCTTTGAGTGGAGTTTTGGTGTTGTGTCTAAAAGGCCAGTCTGCTAAGAGCACTCGAGTATGTGAATTTGACACATTTGGAATAAGGTCTTCAAAATTAATGATTTTTCAAAATTAACTTTATTTTTGCATGTTCAACTTGCTCAGTATTTAATCTGTAAAGAACTCAAAAAATGGTCATGCATTGACAAAATCAGGGTGTGCTATCTTTCTTTTATCTCTAGGAATATGAAATCTGTTAGAAAATATATGCATTATCCAAAAGGTAGCCTGATTTAGTGCAATAAGTCAATATATTTAGATTACTATATCCTCCAACCCTTCTTTTGTAAATGAAAAATGCAAAAGCAAGACAAAGCTGCTAAAAATTTTGAATAGTTGGGAGGAGCTGCTTGCGTCTCTTAGGAAGCTAGTAAGTGTTCATCGTTCCTCTAGATTTTAGTCCTTTTCCTGCTTCTGAAATTTTGAACAGTTGCTTGCCAGTGAGTTTGCCAGCCTTCAGGAATGTTCTTTAACCTGTTTCATCCCAGGCAAGCTAAATTAATTTCATCAGATTCTGTGTCAAGTCAAGTCTCGGCCTTTTAGGAGAACAACATCAGAGGGGTTTTGATTGCAAGTAGGACAGGAGTTAGCACCGTGGTATGTGTTGAGACAGTTGTTCTTTGTAAGACTTCTGCTAAGCAGGAGGAAAACCCAGCATACTCTTCAAGTATGTGTTCTTTTTCCTTTTCCCTCACTCTTCCCACTGTTCTCCCCTGTGTCCTCTACCTGCAGATAATCTGATATTCACCCCTTCAGTGTATATGTGTGGTGGCAGTGTTTGCAGTTCCTGCTGTCAAACGATCTTTCTCTCCACAAGATTAGACTTGTTTTTAGAAGTGCTTTAGCTTGCTAACCATGTATACTAGTTATAACCGTGTATATATATAGTGATTGCCATAATTTAAGTCAGGCTTGTTGCTTTTCTGCTGGGTAAGGAGAAGATCATAGCTGTTCAGGTAGTGGACTTCCATTTCCACAGTCAGCTGCAGAATGAGGGTTTGTGTTACTGGAAGAAAGATTCCTTTCACTCAGCACATAAATGAATATTGCTTGGATTATCTACCTGATTTGCTTATGGCTGGTTTCTCATAACATATGCTGATGGCCTATTGGTGTGGGAAAAGTATGTTCATTGTAAAACAGGGAAAAGCAGAATTTAATAAGTTAGCTACAACTTTCTTCTACTTCATGGTTATGTAGCATTGCATAGTAGTATGTGGATCTTTCAAATTCTATCAAGTCAATATAATTTAATTGTGGCTTTTTGTGTGCTATTATTTGATTACTGCATTTTCTTTAGCTAAAATGGTAAGTAATGCAGCATGTGTAGGACTTTCACAGAAAGAAGGGGTTTTTTTCACCAGTTGTCTTTTCTTTTGCATCTTCTTGTAAGCTTTCAATGCTATCTAATTTTAATGGCCTCCAAGCAAATCCGGTGCCACATTAGAGATGACTTTGTCCAGTGTTTATGTTGGCAGAAGGTGGGAGATCACTGCTGAAGCATTTAGGGATTAAAAAGGTGCTGACTGAAAACAATTATATTATTGAACTGCTTTCAGTTATATTGACTTTATTTGAATAGCAAGTTGAATTAACATCTTCTTAGTCTATTCAAACATCTGATTGTTTTCCTTTAGAATGAGTTCATTTGATCAATGTATTTTATTTGATTGGCTCAAAATGTAGAGTATCTAAATATGTGTGTGGAATTACATTAATCTATGATGCTGGGTTTGATTAGCTTGTTTTGTTAACCAATGGGAATTAGCTTCTTTTTCTGGAATTAGCTAAAAGAGCAAAGAGAATTAGTAAAATGAGTTATCAGATGCTTACCACGGGAAGCTAAGGTCTTCATGGAGGTATTACTAGCAGCTTTAAAAATTCGGATCCAGTGAGGACTGTTGTGGACAGTTTAATAGGAATAATTTAGTTTCTCTAAGAGCAGTATGTTAGTAAGTCATGAAATTGAGGAAGAGATAAATTTTAGGACTATCAGTTACAACTCTTCTTTTACATAGCATCTCTTATTAATTCTACTTGTTCCTCTTCTTCAGGGTGCAGCTAAGTATATGAACTGTTCCAACAGTCAGTCTGGTTGCCTACTGCTATCAGAACTATTTATTTATTACATTTATTGTTTTTAGAAAGAGCAGCAAAATGGTTTATAATGAACAGGGACATCTGAATACATATGCAGGGAAATGAAACAGTTGTTAAAGTGAGAGTAGAGTGAACTGGGAGCTGAGAGGAAAGGATTCTTGAATGTGATTGAGTTGGAGGGTTTCCTTATGTCACTCAGTCTGCTTATAAAAAATAGAAGTCATGTAGTATCTGTATTTAGCCATCTTGAGAAGTTTCTTAATCTTTTCCCATGAAAAGTTATAGATTAGTTAGAATTTGGAGGGGAAATTATTGAAATTAGTAGCGGTTTATCTTTTAACACAGAATTTAATGTAATGAAATATAAAGTGCTAAATTCTTAGTTTAAGCAGAGCGTATGAAGACAAGGTATAGTTAATATTTAATGCTTACTACTGACAATGAAATTGAGGAGTCTGAATTAGAAACTCAGATTTGAGAATTTTTACCCCTAAATTGGAAATATTATGGGAGAACCAGAAAATGCAAAACAGAGAAGGGTGTATTTCACAGCAGCAATTGTATAGTGCATTTGGACATCAAGGTTCTCATGTTTCTTAATAACAATTTGTGATGCTAGTTTATGTAATGGGTTGATCTGAAAAAAAATTCAATATCATATAAACTGATTTTCAGTTGTCCTTGATCAAGGATCTGCCAGGTAATGCACAATAAACAAGATTTTGCTCCAGCCACATGGGAATTGCAGATTGATGGGCTTTTCAGATCAAAATGGCTAAGCCTTCCTACAAATTTGGAAATCTAAAGCACAACTCTGAATTTAAACTTGTGAAAGAGAAAAAGTAATGTAATAAAACTGGTTGAATGAAAAGTTATTTGAACTCTCTGCATTCGGAGGTCTCATTGTAGGACATCTCACTCTACAGACACTAAATGTGCCTGCCGTGGCATAATTCTCCTATAAATTGAGGATTTTAGTTCATGGTGATTCATTAGAACTTGATGGAAGAGCTTATACAAAAGTATCTGCCATACAGAAATTATTGTTTTATTATCCCACAATGTCAAGAAGCCAAGGTCAGAACCTTTTGCTTTTGTACAGGTCCCTGAGGGAATAGGTGCCCAATGCTCAAGGCTGGCACTAGTAAAGACCAGATACAACACATGTACAGAGCATAGGTGTGAATTTTATTAGGTGTTTGTTAGGGGCTTTTTACTCTTCCGATTTTCGCTCCATCTCTCATGTTTTCGGCACAGATACCACAATTCATGTATAACCAGCATAATTAAACACTCTTCCTCACTTCCACCTTTTTCTTTCCACCAAGAGCAAAATGAAATGGAAGTGTGATTGGAAGTGCACACAGGGATTTGTGCTGTAAGTTAGTGGAAGATGCTAGTGACTTTTAAGGCATCTTTTCTTCTCTTGCAGCTCCTGTCAGGGTGGGAAGAGGAAAATGGGATTTTTCCCTTCATACCCAACTGGATTGTGAGAAGGTTGGAAATAACCTGTGGATATTGAAAAGGCCCATGGCAAATTAAGTCTCAGCCAATGTGGAAGTACCTTGTGTGGCTTTCTGGTAATCCTGCTTTAGTGCCTACTAAATACTTACCAGTCCTTACTCCATCTCTGCTTTGCCACAGTTACTCCACAAAGGAAACTGCATGTGCTGGTGAGCTAGAACTTGGCAGCCAGGCTGTCACCTGCCATGTAATTTCACAGAAGGAGTTATTTTGATTGCCTAGAATATTCTTAGTAGGAAGAGACCCACAAGAACCATCAAGCCCAACTTTTAAGTGGATGGCCCACACAGGGATTGAACCCACAGCAGTGGTGTTATTAGCACCATGCTCTAATGAACTACATTTTTGTAGTTCAAATTATTGGGGAGCAAAAGGAGAGGGAAGGGTGTGTGGGGGTGTTCTAGAACACAAGGAAACAAACTTGAGGTCATGAGATTAAATGCTTTAAAGCTCTTCAGGTTTTTTTTCAGTGTAGTACATACATTTACTTC
The DNA here is from genome assembly GCA_013397555.1 of Urocynchramus pylzowi. Classification (NCBI taxonomy): domain Eukaryota; kingdom Metazoa; phylum Chordata; class Aves; order Passeriformes; family Fringillidae; genus Urocynchramus; species Urocynchramus pylzowi. Next base: position 1,072,659 of record VZRH01003699.1, read on the forward strand.
TTTTCGTTTTCATCATTCTCAGAACTGTCAGTCATCTGGAATGTCTGAGGGTATCCACATGCCTTATTTTCATTGTTGTCTTACACATTGTTTAATGAGATTTTTATCTCTTATCTCATAATTCATGATAAATTAAATTTTTTCATTGTTGTATCAGTATACACAATTTGTCCTCTGGTCTGACACTGGCCCTAAGACATGTTACTTTAAAAATTAACTCAGACCTGTTTGGTTTGAAATATTCTGTGATAATAAATTAGGATTAATTGTTCAAACTAGGAGGAGTTGTATTGAAGAATATCATGGGGATGTCCTATAATCTTGGTTTTATTTAACATTCTCATTAGTTATATGGATGATGGAGTAAAAATGGCACTAAAAATTTCCCAATGATGCTAAATAGCAAGTGTTCTGAGTGCCAACTAGAGACAAAATGTTAATAGAAGAGGGCAAGGAAAGATCATTAATTGTATAGCCAGAAACTAATAAAATGAAATTAGAACTGAAAAATATAAGCTGGTCTGAAGTGCAGTGTTTTCAGGAAAAATCTGAGGAGAAATGGTCGTAGAGAGTTTTAATTAGGCATTAATCTGCAGCATGGTCTGACTCACGAGTACAGTTTGAGTTGTGTATACAAATATATCAGCAAAGAGGGATTCCTAGGCATAGCATCAATGGAATATCAGACTGGAATTCAGGCATCTTGCTTCTTCAAAGTTCCTGTCAAATTCTCTTCTTGCTCTTTATTTTACTGTTCAGATATATGTGTATGAAAACAATTATGAGGTTAGAGGTATTACTATATGGGAGTAGGTAAGAGATTAAACTTTGGCTCAATACGTGGCCTAGGCAATAATTAATTGCTGGCAAAGAGAATCTAATAACCAAAGATAGAATGGAATATGTTGCATGCAGTGTGGGTATACAATTAAAAGTAACAGGATGAAAATAAGGAAAGGAAAGGAAAGGAAAGGAAAGGAAAGGAAAGGAAAGGAAAGGAAAGGAAAGGAAAGGAAAGGAAAGGAAAGGAAAGGAAAGGAAAGGAAAGATTAGGCATACGGTTAGGAAAAACTGTTTAACAGTAAACTACATTAAGATATCAAAGTCTATCCCAAGGAAGTGACAGAAGCTGTGTCACTTTGTAACAAGATATTAAAACAAATAAAAATATAATTCGTACTACTGAGCAGAAACTTACAGTCAATTAGGAGAAGGTGGACTGAGATAACCTCCTGGAGCTTTTCTAGTAGTACTTGTGTGCATTTCAAATCAGGTATATGGGAGCTTGTAGTTTATGACAGAGATTTTCTTACTAAGCTTTGGCTACGCCTGTTACATTGGCTGCCTGCATGTTGAAATGCATTGCTATTTAAATGTAACAGAAAATTATTTGTCCTGTAGCCCAGACCTCCCTCTGAAATTGTCCAGACCTTCCACAATAAATCATTTGCAAAACATGCTTCCTACATGCTGGACCTTTTTATATCCTGCAAAATTACAAAATAAGATTCCCAGTTCTCAGTGAAAACTGCCAATGTCTTCTGGGTATGTACATACTCATGTAAATATTTTGTAAGCAAAAATGTTTGATACCCATAAATTCACAATGCCCATAATGCTGAATAGAGGTACTTGACAAGCTTTCTGTAAATACAGAATAAGTTCATGTTATAAAAATACATGCTGACTTTTTTTTCTCAAGCCAGAGACAGTTTTGTTTCAGCCAGTGTGTAGCAGTGCTTGCAGCCTTCCTTGGTAGCTACAGAAGCACGTAAATCTCTTATGGTCCAAAGTCAGACATTGCAGGAAGGCAAATATCTTTCAGGAGCTACAGATCAACAGATTTATCTGTTCCACTTGCTTGGGGCGACTGAGTTCCCTTAAAAACTTGAAAATTGTGTCTTGAATGCTAGCCAGTTTATTTTTTATCTCTTTTTGATATTTGATTTCAATTTCATGAATCCATCTTTTTATCCTCTTTCATTGGTTTTCAAGCCAAAATTCTGTCAACATTGTTCCCTTAATGTACAAAAATGTACATTTGTTCAGTTTAATTAAGCATTCAGTCTGTTTGCCAAGAGCAAATTACAGTTCCCCAATCTCACCCTCAGCCCTCCAAAATCAAATTTTACAAAGTGGTGGGCAATTACTTCTCCTATCTGATTGTTGTAAGTCATGTTTTGCTCCTAAGAGATTTTTGTAGTTTTCAATCTCTTACTATGTTAATTAATAGAAGAGCCAAGACCCAATTATTTCTCCTCAGATTGTGGCCTTTGTAGCCTTCAAAGAACAGTCTCCCCCACACCTCCTGTATCATTAGCCGCAAAATATCTTTCCAGAGATGATTTTGGCCTTTTCACAAATCAAAGGATTCAGAGTGACAAATTATCCATCTTATACTCGAATGCATGCCAGATGGGACAACCTGCCAACTGTGTATCGTAGTGCGGATATGATCTGATGTGGAGACATTTTCTCCACTCCTCCTTCCCCATCAAAAATCATATTACAAAAAAAATCAGGCAGTTTAAGAAAATCTGTGAAGATAAATTCTTTCTGAAATACAGTGAAACATAAAAGCAGAATATCATTTTACTGAAGGAAGAGTGCTGCACCCAAATGTCAGCTCACTTGAAGTGAACTAACGTGTACCTGGCGCGATAGATGAACATAAGAGTCAGAAATGCATCCTTCCCTCTTGCCAGTGCTTGCACACACATCGTTTCCTTTGACTGCTTGATTACAGAACAGACATTCCTAATTGCAAGATAAGGAGCTTGAATTTAAATTCTGTCACTGTTTAATGGAAGAATCCTGAAGTTGCAATCAGGAACGAGGATGTACTGCTCTTGTGCAGAGAGTAGGCAGTAAGAAATTTATGGTAGAAATTAATCTGTAATACAGAAGGTAAGAGGACAAGGAAACAGTCACGGGGGAAACAGGGGGTTTATTTTCATTATAAATTACAAATCTGAGGACTTCACCCAGGTACTGCTTATGCTGACTTTCAGAGGAACAAATGTTATATGAGTGCATAGCAAATAACTTGTATGACATCATGAGCAGATGCAAGTGTGTCGCATCATCACATTAAGGTCTTCTATTTTGATTTGTCATTATTTTATTTTGAGGAAAGGTCTAGTATTTTTAACTGTACTGCAATGCAAAATCTTTTCTGAAAAGCCATTTTTAGAAAGGGAGGACTCAAGATCTTACACATGTTCCCATGTGTTCATCACTTGGAGGCAACAGTCTGAATTTGCAGTCTTACAAGCCTTTCTTATGAGCTCTAATGCTCACCAATCCTTGATGGATTTGTGAATACAAAAGTTCTTCCAGAAACATAGAATTAGTTGAAGATTATGAGGTTTTAATAAAATATTGATTTTTTTTTTTTTTTTTAAGTACCTGGTTTATTCTATAGTGCCATTGATTGCTACGGCCTGATTCTGTGCTTCTGAGGAATTGCTGTTGGATTAAATGGAAGTTGCTAGTGGAGGTTAATACAGAAATCTGGTCATTGTGATGCAACTTCAATATATATTTTATTCTATAGTGTTAAAAAGTTCCTGTAGCAAAAAAAAACCAGATCATTTGACAATTTTTTTTTTAAATTCTGATTTGTCTTCTCACTGCCTTTTAGTTTTCATTTGAACTCTGTTCTCAGTAGCTGTAAGTTGGAGGATGATGTTTCAGTGCTTTAAACATGCTGCTTGCTGAAAGTTAACAGGGCTCTCAGAAATTCGGCTGGCAGATGCTTGTTGCAGTCTTTCATAAGAGGAATGCTAAGGATTTTGTGTTTGAGTCACTAAGCAAAAAAAAAAGAGTGCATTGAATGATTGTGAAAACAGCTTATCTCCAAGTTGCTTTGAAAAGTGAAAAGCTAAACATTTGTCACCTTTAACATCCTTTATTTTTTAAAATATTATCAATAGTTTTAATAGCTTAAGGACTGTGCTTAAAGCATGAGATTTCTGCTCTTCTCTCTCATATACAAACAATTTCTCCATTTAGTATCTTTCTGTGTCTGACGTAGTATTGACATGAATTTATTTGTCACTAACCCATTAGGAGTACACAGGAGTAGTAACCCTGCTTTTTAAGGATGCAGAGATCTGACTAGAAGGCACATCAGCCTTCCTTTCTCATGCAAGGCCAAGGATTCCTATTGTCAGATGCAGTGGGCATGAAAGCAGCAATTTTACAGCACAAAAACTCCAATAACATTTACTGCGGTTGGCTGAGATTGCAGTGCACACAGGCACTGCTCAGTCTTGGTTGCTTAAGCACCAGCTTCCCTTGGCTTTTTGCCAGCCTGCACGCTCCAAAGAGACAAGTCCTTTAAGGCGAAAGAGTTTTCCTTGTAACTTGCTTTGGGGTAAACAGACCATTCAGGCATAGTTCATTGCATTACATACTTGACTATGCATACTGGAATGCAGCAAAGTAATTGGTAGAATTACTTTAATTGTTAGAATTCATAGGTATGAGAGCCAGGAGGGAGGGGAAAGAAAAAAGTAAGGATGTTTTTGTCTGCTAAGTTGCTGATCATTTATTACAAAACAAGGACTAAAAATATTCTCTCCATGGGAATTCTGTATGTTTACACTAGTATCCCTGCTACAGTTACAGAAAACAGAATTAATTTGCCTCTTTATTGCTATTCTTCTCTTGAAGATAAATCCCATAACAGTTAGCAGCAAGATGCAGTGTCAAAGAACAGTTCTGTTTATGTAACAGGATATTTTGTTGTCATTAAAAAAACCAAACAAAACAAAGTCCTCAATTTGGAAATACTGTAATCGCAGAATACTCGCAAATTAAAAGGAAGTCACTTACTGTAAATTTTGCCATCAATCCAACTCATCTTTGTGTGGAAAGGTACTCAGTTTTGCAGTAATCATCAGTAAACTTATCCCATTATTGCCATAAACTGGAGACTCCACATGAAATGTTCTCTTAAATATTACTTTGTATGCATTTCTTGAAGCTTCAATTTAACACTGCAGTAGCTATTCAAACAACATACAATGGAATTTATTTGTAATAAAGCATGTTATGTCGGAATATACAGGAGGCTGACTTATCACTGAGTACAAAATATCAGCTGCTGCTGGTTGAGTCTTTCAGTTCATTCAGAAAGGTTCAAGGAAGAGTAAAGCTTTCCCTTGATTTTGTTGCTAGCAGTTGAAGTGAGGGGGCTTGTTTTTCTGTTCATTCTTAAATGCAAAGAAACCACAAGGGTTTTTTTGTTGAATTCTTCCTTGTTTCTCCTCAGCAGCGTCCTACATTGTGTTCAGGAAAGCTTTAAAATACTGTCTGTGGTATTTCTTGAGTCTCTGGGTTACTTTCTGGTAGCTTGTCCTCTGCAGAGTGGTGAAAAGGCGAGGATAGGGGTGACCTTGCACCCCCATCTCTGTGTACACCAGCTTCAAAATTGCTTCAGAAAACAAGTGAAGCACTTCTAATGAATTGCGCTTTTGATTCTTTGAATCTGCACAGCGTCTCCATCAGGTTTTTACAGCTGGACTCCTCCTGTAATTGCTACTGGGGTGAGATGCACAACATGGGTTTTGGGAGCTAAGTACTTACCTTGTTTTACTGGCCAAAAATATATAACATAAAGGGAGCAACAGACTTCATGAAATTCACACTTATATGTCTTCATGTTCTTCACCCCTTTCCAACATGCTGCTGATTTGCCAGCAGGCATTCTAGATGGGGATTAAAGAAATGGAAAAGCTAAGATACAGTTTCTTAAAGCAGCAGTATATTAGTAAAGAAGTTGTTTGTTATGTCTGATACATGTCAAAGATCTGTTTATTTTTATTGGTACTGAAAAATTAGAAAGAAGCCCTTCACTGTTTTAATCTTGTTGACATTGGAATATATAGTAATGCTCAGGAAACAAAAGTATCCACCAATAGAAGCAATAATTGATACCTTATAATTTTCAATTCCAAGTACTTTAGATCTTAATGTGCCTCCAGGCATGCAGCATTTGTGGCATATTTATTTGGAGAATTCAAAAATATTAGGTCTTTTTCAAGTCTTTTTTGTGCATTTTTCAAGCAATATGGTATGAAGTTGTTACTTATGCCTTGTAATGTATGGTTCTCAAAATTTCAAAATTCACTGCAGTATTTTTCTTCAGATGTCCTTCCTGATCTATTTCCTCAAGGCCTTTAATCAGTGGTGTGTAATATGGAATATTTTTCTGTTTGTTTATAGTTTTGTATGAATAACTCAAAATAATTGGCATCAGAATGCACCACAGCATCATGTATGGATCTCTTCCTCACTCAAGTTGAATTATTTCTTATTTTAATCTGGTCTCCCATTTAAAAGTCTTTGATGTCTCTCCTAATTGTAGTGAATTCTGGCTACTGTTGTGTAGCTAAGCCAGTAAACAACAGGAAGGCAGAGATGTAGGATGGGTTAGATATTTTTAAAACTCCTTTCTAGCTTCTAGAAAGCCCTCCAGAATAAACTGCTTTGCAAGCCTTCTGGACTGGAGGCCCTGAGGGACATTCCTAGGCAGGGTGGAGGAATCAGCCAGTATACTTGCATTGTTTTGAGCCTGAAAGGGAAATACTTCCTTGCCCTATTACAGAGATTTATGCTGTTAGCTAGACATTTAAAATGGCTGGTTTTGTAGAGAAAAACCAGCAGAATCAAGTAAAACAGTATAGCCTGCCCAGATTAATCTAGTTGCTTTATCATTAGTAGTAGATCAACATTTCTGTTAAATAAATTTATCTGAAAGTTCTTTTGAAACAGTCTTGAGCTCTGGGTGCAGCTTTGCTTCATTATCATATAATACCTCTCTATGATCATAGCCACAGCAGACCAGATTTTTTTTTTTCCCTTTGTGTATATAAAATTCCTTGAGAGAAAGTTAAAATTCAAACTAGTAAAGAATGAAATGTTTATACTCAGGCATTTGAACCACCTATGAGTAAAAGTAAGTGCCCTGTAGTACCAGTTTTGTGTTAGGGAAGTTGGGGAAGCTTCCATATCCTTCATGCGTGCTTTAGCAATGTTGTTTTCTTCTGTGGTGTGCTGCTCCAGATTTAATCTGTTCTGCCATATCTTGGGAACAGAGAGTGGCTATATATTTTGCACCTGAATCTTAAACTACCATGTATTTGTGTATTTTTGATTGATGGATAGAATACTGCTTCTACAAAAAGTCCAAGAAATTTGAAGGCAGAAAGAAAAGCCAGAGAATGATTAAAAGATTGTTTGAGGGGGAGTTATGTATGGTTAGTAGTATATAATTTTTCTGACACTAATCCTGAAATAATCAAATGTGAATACTAAATAGTCTATAAACAATGCACTAACCTTTCATCTTAGTGATGATGATTAGTGACTCTCAACTTGAACAAGTGCAAATAATGTCTTATATCCTGGCAGAATTAAGTTGTAGTTAATATATGCATATGTTTCTATTTCCTGTTACTGCACTCCCATGATTACAACAGAGTTGAAAATGTATTTAAAGAAATGTGAAAAGCATATTCCTGTGGTTACAAAGGCTTGAACAATTCAGTGGCATTTACAGACAGCCTTTGGGAAAACCTCTTAAAAGGTATGAAGTACAGGAACCTCTAGATGCAGTGCTCTTTCATGGCTGCATCAGTGCTGCTCTAGTGCTGTTTGGTTCCTTTGGAGATGTTGAGTAGTAAAGGAAAAATGTAGTTGCAGATGAACTATTTCCACCATACAGAAACTTATTCTCTGCTCACCTAAGAACCAGACAGGGTCCTTTGGCACGATTTCTGCCTCCAAGTGCAAAGCTCTGTTGCTTTGAGGGTTAACAGTCCTAAAATGGTGTGCTGTTTCCATTGCCCCTTGCCATAGGCATCTGTTCATAGTGACCATGACATATGAGCAAAGCCAAGTGGTGATGCTACAAAGCCTCTGATTTGAATCCACAGAATACACTAGAAAACTAGATCCCTTTTTCTTGTTGTATTTGTTGTTTGCCACTGTGGGAATAAAGATTTCCATTGCTGCTGTGGAATATCAGTGGAAAACTAAATGTACAAATAATGGAGACTGCTCATCTGCGCCCTGTATCAATTTCTGACGTTCAGATAGCTTACTGAGGAGCAGGGATGACTCCCCCATTCCACTAGAAGCATATGCAGCTGATTAAGAGACATTTTTGTCTAATACCATGCATCATCTTGGAAAAAAAGGCAAGGAAATGTTCTTTTCAGGCTCTTTCAGACCCAAACTGCTGGTAGCCAGCCACCTTGAGGCAAAGCAGGAAAGAAATGAGTGTGGATGAGAAAGCAGAGATTGTCCTGGACTCCTCTGCCCTTAACTTCATCCTTCATGACTCATCTGTTTAATGCTCCTTAAGCAGTCAAAAGTGCTGAGGAATGTCATATACTCAAATCTACAATTAAACAGATGCAAACAGGCACGAGCCTTTTACTCCCTGAAGTGATCTGTATGCATGGATGTGATTTTTTTCTTTGCCTTTTCATTCTTTGGAGAGGTTGAGTATTGGGTTTTTTCCTCTTGTTCTATCTTAGTTTTAATCCTTCTTATCCTTTAAGTGTGCTCTTTTAATTTCCTTCTTTCCCTCTTTTTGCCCTTCTTCTTTGAAAGCATCTTTTCCTTATTAAGTCATTTAACCTTTATTAGACCATACCATGCCACTCCATCCTAGTTACTACTTTCTCTTTTATCCCTTTTTCTCCTTTTTTAATGGACTCTTTTCATATCATTCTCTCCTTGTTCAGGCTTCCTACGTCCCCTTCCTCATTCCCTTTGTTGTTCTCTCCATGGGACAGGTATGTCTCATGAAAAGGTGCTTTGTTCAGAATGTATCTGCCTTGGGGCAGCTATTTAATGAAAAAATCAGCTTCCACCCCATGCTCCTATCCCTCTGAAGCCCGACGCAATAAATGCCAATTACAGTTCTACATAATTAAAGTAACCATGTCATATTTCTTTTTTAATATTAGTGTCTTCAGATTAAAGGAATGCAATGCTATGCAAGGTGTATGTTTTTTGAAACAAAAAAGTAAGAATTTTGCATCTAATCCATATTACGACAATTGTAATCTAGAATTTTCTTTAACCCTTCTCTTCTGTTCTGAGAATAGTCCAGACATCTGTAGAAGGATCAGCAAAAACACAAACATGAATACTTAAAAGTGTAGTTCCTTTATAATTGGGGATGAAAACTAACATCCTGCCTGCTTCTGATCCTTCTTACCCTCTTGTGGCAGGAAAGCTATTAGAAGAGATGAAAATTGATCAAAAAAAACATGCAGTCTTTTCTCTTGATGGCTGCTTTGGCTGTTGGGAGAATTTTCAGCTGCAGAGAGCGCAGAAGATACAGAAAAGTATCAATCTCATGTGGTTTTAACAGAGCAGGTTTTAACCTTACCCTTTTGGGTGCTAGGCTACATGTCTGCCCCAGGGAACTGAGATATTCCTGGATACCTTAATAGCCTTACAAGAGGATTAAAAGCAGAAATTTTTGAGATCTTGGTACTGGTAATGGCACTGATTTCCACAAATGTGGCCATTTTTGCTGTAGAGAGTAGTTAGTTTCAGACTTCTTGGTGAGACGCTCCCACTTGACCTGAAATATTGGAGTCTCTAATGTGTGTGTTTGATATGATATCTTTACACTCACTCTATGGAAGTTAACATCTGGATTTGTGCTTTTCTCCAACCGTTTTCTCCATCTTTTTTATTTCCACTTTATACAGTTTTGTGTGCCTGCTGTTAATGCACAATATTGTGCAAATGGCTAGATTTTAATAGCTGAAGCTAACAATTGGTGCAGAAAGAAATCTGTTCTAGAAAGATCTTATTTTCCCCAAATGTTGTTAATATTATTAGATTATATTTTAAAATTCATATATTCAACAGACAAAATTCAAATTTGGAATTTCAAATTTCTCTGAAGAAATTAATGATATAAATGAACTACTGAAAGCAGTATTAAGAACTGTGTTCTCTGTAGTGTTTCATGTTCACTTCATCCTATTAGAGAAAGTATTTTTGTTCAAGAGGTGAAAGGAAGTCAGCAAGCAGGACTTCACCAGAAGTGCTGTGCAAGAAAGCTTTTTGCACAAGTGGAAGGACATAATATAAGAGTGGCATCAGGATATGATTGCAGTGACAGTGACACAGCTGTGTGTGCATGTGAGATGAATGATAAACTGTTGGACAAAGGATAAAAGAGTTTAAAAGAGTTTAAAAACACGCAGCATTTTAACCACAGTATGGAGGTTTTTACACAAAAAAAATAACCTGTCTGAACACACACCACTGCCTTAGTGACTCTCACATCACACACAAGTGAGATCACACCTGAGGGTGTTTTCCTCCCCTGAAGGAATGCATGTCCTCAGAGAGAGCTCAGTTGCATTTGATCCAGCAATTAATTCAAAAGTTACCTCCCAGCAGCCCAGCTGGTTGTCCCACAGTGTCTGAGGGCCCTGTGCTGCCTTCCCAGCTGCTCTGGGTGCTTCTTCTCGAGTGCCTTTGTCCTTCCCTTGTTGGTCTTTTACTCCATTTTGTTTTAAACATCTTTCACCATTCTTCTTTCACTATTTTATCATTCTCTTGTACTCTAGTAGAAACATCTTCAGCATGTCTGAGTGCTTGTGTCTGCATATTTGCCATTGTGCTTTTTTTTTCCTTTCTCAGGTGTTTGCATTTTTAAGGGACTTCATAGGGGCTTTTTTTTTTTTTTAAAGGAAGGAAGGCAATATTTAAACTGCTTTTCTTAAGGCACAAGGAAAGTAACTTACAATTTTTTTTCAGCTCCTGTCGTATTTTAGAAACTTATGAGAATTTTACTTTTGATTATATTATTGGTTTATCAGTCCAATCAATTTATCAATTCTCTATCATATTTCTCAACCATATCTTCATTCAGTATGTCATTATCACGTGTGTGGTGCAATAAAATTCTGTGCAACAGAACAATGTGAATTACCCAGAATATAGTGACATTTACAATGAATCACATAAAGAACTGTGGGGGGAAAAAAGAAGTAGTAGTTTTCTCATTACTATAATCCTTCATATCTGTATGGCCCTTTTTTTTTTTAATTATAGATATTTTCTTCTGTTTCCTTACTCAGTATATAGAAAGCAGTCATACTGACTCTACAGAAGTAACTACCTTGTAAAGGAAAGACCTTACAAGAATGTAATTTCTGTTCATTAATACAACATTTTGAACTGATTAATGAGACCAATATAATTTTGTATCTCTGAACTAATAGCTTGGGTTATTTTTTTCATAATTTTTCATATTTTATTGGTTTATTTTCTATTACATTGCTTTTCAGATTTATGGAAAGTACTTGTAGTTATCATATCCTGCATTTGATGCAATGAATATATTTTACTGGAAAACTTTATGCATTCAGTGTTACTTGTTTTGTTTTGCAGCTGAAGACCAATTTCTTAATTGCTCTTGTGCATGTAGTTGTTTTGAGGTCTTTTTCTAAGCTACTGTGGTTTTTTGCATTTGCATGTTAGATGTGGGACTAAGTCTATGATTTTACAAGTTAAAAGTCTCAAGCAAACTTTCATTAGCTCCTCTTGTAGTTTGAAGATTGCAACTTGCCATTGCACCGTATATTTGCAGTTGAATTTTAAATAATAATTTCTAGGTCAAAACCCAATAGCTGTTAGTACAGAAGCAAAATGTTTGTGGAAACTTTTCCAAGCTGTTAATTGAAATTTCCATCGTACCTCTGCACTGCTAAGAGCAAGAAAGGAATACTTTTCTGCCTGGGGCATTTGTGATCATATACCATAGAGATAGGAGCTGTATACAAATTTAACTTTGTTTTTTATAGACAGCGCTTTGTGTTTAGTCTGAACCCTGTGATTTTAAAACATCATTGTAGGAGTCATTTTTTTCTTACAAGTAATAAACATGCCACATCCTTAAAAGACAAAGTGTGAGACATAGCTGTAATTGCTCAGTTTTGGTGCCAAGAATAAGTGGTTTGAAGAAAGCTTAGCACCCTTATCCCTAGGGAGATGTAAATTCTTACAGGCAACACCAGACACAGTAACTTCTCACTTGTGTGCTGCTAAACAGTAGGGACATGTCACAAGTATAAAAGATATTCATAAAGTAATAAAATGTATTTGTGACATGTATTTCTATTTTTATTAACCGTAACTTTGTATGTATATGCACAAATACCTAGAGTATGGTGTAAAATATTCATATTCCAAGAGCTGTAACAGTGCTGCAAGTATCAAACAGCATATGATTTGCTCTTCATTCTGTAAGAGCAGATGTCTTTCCTAGAGCTGTGTTCCTCATTGTATTCCTATGTGAATGCAAAAAGAATTGGGAGTGAAGAGGGACCTTATTACTGTAGTAGCAGTGAGATTGAACCTAGTAACTACCTTTCTTGAATGTTCTTTCTTGATGTTTACTTTTCAAGATTTTATTTGCTCGGTAATGATTCTTCTGTGTGAGTTTCCCTGTTTCCACCAAAAAAAAAATGTAAGTAAATGCAGTAGAGGAATGGTGGATATGGTTAAGCTCAGGCCTTAATGAAAGGGCCTAATTGATAGACAGTGAGGATATTTTAAATGGGGGCAAACCCATCTGCATAGAAACTAGTCTGCTATTCTCTCTTGTTCTGTGTGCACAAACTGGAAAACTCAAAGTGCATCTCTGTTTAGAGAAAGTTGTTGCTGATGTAGAAGACACACAAACCAACTAGGGTTGACTTTTACAACTTAAGGACCAGTAACCAGAATTACTGTGTTTTTATCAGTAAGAAGAAACTGTTATAAAGCTGTTTAAGACTACTTACTGGTATTAGCAAAAGCCTCCACCATTAAACAAATTACTGAGCACTAACTGTAGAGGGAGTGATCTGGCATCTTCACCTATGTTCACCAAAGATCTGTACCAAGTACAGTGCTATTTGGAGTATCTGGAGAGTTTATCATGTCAGAGGAGGTCACACATCCTGTTGTACCTGATAAATTGACCAGCTGGGACTATGAAAACTGACATGGGATTAGCTGTACACATAACTGTTACAGAAAACAACGCTGGCATGAGCGGCAGCGCATCAGCCATCAAATTTCTTTCTTGGGATTTCCTAAAGAAAAGGTAGCATAATCTCTCACTTAAGTATATGAGTCATTTATTTTGATGGCCCAAACGATTTTCATCTGTATTCTCACAGTGTGACAAAGATTCAGTAGTGCCCCCATGGCCTACATTTGGGTGAGGATTGAATATAAATAGTCATAAAGCAAGAGTCATGCCTCTGGCAGATGTGATGTTTTTCTGCAATTTAATGTTTTGGAGGCATGATAAATAATAATCAAATGGCATTTACTTAAAGAAGCTACAAAGCTCCTACTGGAAACAATGAACAAGATTTATGTCAGGTCTCTGAGCTTGAATGAGGCATGGGCCCAGGGGCATTGCAAGTGCCTTCATTTTATATACTTTCCTACCAGTCTGACTCACCCCCCAGGTTACTGTCAGAGCTAGTCAAAACCAGGACATGTTCATCCATGTGGTTGTCTGCTGGCCAAGGGTAGACTTTTTGCATGCCAGCAACCTCAGCCAGCTGGGTTCTAGAAAAAGTATATCCATTGTGATTCATGGGATGAGGGTGTAAGTTTCTTGTATGTAGACTTCCAACAAGTTTCTTGTATCTAGACCTTCCATTGAGGTCTGGCTGGTAGCTGCATGTCGTGGTTAAACCCCAGCCAGCAACTAAACATCACACAGGCACTTGTTTACTCCCCTATCCCAGCAGGAAGGGGGAAAGAGAATGTATAACAGGAAAATGGAGAAAACTTGTGGGTTGAGACAAGCAGTTTAATAGTTGACATAAAATATAATAAGAAAAAATAAATTGTAATAGAAAGGAAAATAACAAAGATAAAGATAAATAAAGCCCATGAAAGTGATGCAAATGAAAATAATTTGGCTCATCACTGGCCAACTGCTGCCTGTCCCTGAACGGTGGCTTCCCAGCCAACTTTGCCTGTAGTTTATATGCTGAGCATGACACCCTATTTTATAGAATCTCCTTTTGACCAGTTTGGATCAGTTGTCCTAGCTGTGTCCCCTCCCAGCTTCTTGTACACCTCCATTCTGCTCACTGGCTGAGTTTATAGAGGAGCAGAAAAGGCCTTGCCTCTGTAAGCACTGCTCAGTAATAATTAAAATATCACTGATTTATCAACACTGTTTCCAGCACAAATCAAAAGCATAGTCCCATACCCATCCCATACCATACTATGAAGAAAAATATCTCTACCCCAGCCAAAACCAACAGTCTTGCAGCTTTTTTTTCCATTTAAGTCATGTTCAGGTCTCAAAAATTTCAATACATCCTCATTAACCATGATCCCCATTAATCATTATATAATCATAAAACCATAGAATGTTAAGGGGTTGTAATGGACCGTAAAGATCATCTAGTCCCACTTCCCCCTGCCTTGAGCAGGGACACCTTCCACTAGACCATGTTGCTCAAGGCCTTATCCAATTTGGCATTGAACACTGCCAGGGCTGGGGCATCCACAGCCTCCCACAGCAACCTGTTTTGGTGTCTCACCCTCAAAATAAAAAAAAAAAAAATTATTCCTATTATCTAACCTAAGTTTCTCCTCTTTTAATTTGTACCCATTGCTCCTAGTCCTGCCACTACAGTTCCTGACGAAGAGCCCTTCTCTGGCTTCCCTTTAGGCCTCATTCAGATACTGGAAGGCTGCTGTGAGGTCTCCACACAACCTTCTCTTCTCCAGGCTGAACTGCCCCAGCTTTCTCATCCTGTCTTCAGTGCTCCAGTCCTTTTACCACCCTCATAGCCCTCCTCTGGACTTGCTCCAACAGTTCCACATCCATCTTATGTTGGGGACACCATAACTGTACACAGCACTCCAAGTAGGATCTCACCAGAACGGAGTAGAGGGAAAGAATCTCCTCCTTTGACCTGCTGGCCACACTACTTTTGATGCAGCCCAGGGTTTGCTTGGCTTTCTGGACTGCAAGTACACGTTGCCAGGTCTTGTTGAGTTTTTTCATCAGTTATAACCCCCAAGTCTTTCTCAACAGGGCTTCTCTCAACCCAGCCTGCAGGTGTGCCTGAGACAGCCCAGGTGTAGGACCTTTGATACAATATAGAGATACCATTGCTTTGGTCTGTGGATCACCTCTGTGAAGTGTGTGAAAAAATGTCCATAAATATTCACAAATGTCTACTGAGTTCATTTAGTCCATGACTTGGCACTCCATGTGTTCTAGTGGTCACTCAGGACAGGAGAGGGGATGTGCTGCATGGAGGTATTGGACACCAAAGGCAGCTCAGCTTGGACACTGCTGCATTGCAACTGCTTCTTTTAAGGCTTCTCCTACATTGGTTTAGTTAGCTAATACTGTAGTAATTCCTATAAAATGCAACTCAGATCGTGGATTACAACAGTTTAAAGGTATATACATTTCACTCTTGACCCCTGGGCCTTTTGGGCCAGTTTATAGGGTTTAACATCACAGTGAACTCCTCCCTTGCTCCTAGCTTGGCTAGCAGCAAGGGATTCCAGATATAGCAATTCCTATAAGATGCCAAATAAATCATCATTCCATTTTCCCAGAGTCTGGTGCATGATAGGGGATGTGATATTCTTCCTCAATGCCATGTGTCTGTGACATTGTTTTGGAAATCAGTCCTGTTTTCTGATTCAGTTCTTCCGGGGGTGCTGTGTGTGACCACAAAACCTGCTTTGCAGGGCCCAGGATAGTATTGCAGCCAGTGGCATGGGTCACACCGCCTGTTTCCAACCATCCAGTGTCGCTTCCACCATTGTAAGCACATGGTTAAAAAGGTTCATGGTGGTGTGATATAATCAGCCAGGCTTTCCCATATTATTTCAGCCTTCACCCTCTATACCAAAAAGGCTTTAGCAGCTTTACTAGTTTGATTATGGGGCATATTTGACATTCTTGGATATCCTGTCCAATGGCATCAATTCCCCTTGGCCACAAGCCATCTATCTGTTGCATGCCTTCCTAAATGTCCTGATGTGTCATTAGCCCATCAGGCTATAAAAATAGCCCACCCTTACGTCCCCAGTCCAGCTCCATCTGAGCCCCTTCAATTCTAGCAGCTTGGTCACCTGTTCATTCTTGCAGTGTTCTTCAGTGCCCCAAATCTTAGGTACATGAGCATCTTGTGAGGTACTTTTACAATCACGTTCTCTACCTAAGCAACAATGTCTTGCCATAATTCAGCAGCCCAGAGGGGTCTGTCACACCACTGTCAGTTGGTCTGCTTCCAGTGCTGTAGCCACTGCCACAGAGAGCTTGCCATCATCCATGAGTCAGTACAGACATAAAGGAATGGCCACTTTCCTTGTTCAGCATTATCTAAAGCCAGCTTCACTTCAAGTCATTTCTGCAAACTGACTTGATTCACCTTGTCCTTCAGCACTTTTTGTGTCTTGTCATGTAGGACTCCACACAGTCAAAACCAGTATACAGCAGGTATTTCGAAGATAAATTAGTCTTTGTCTTTTTAAGAAGTTCTGTACATCTAGAAAAGATTCTGAATATAAACACTGAACATGAAAACTCTTGAGATTTTCCATTTGTCTCTAAAGGAGAGCATATAATACGTGTAATGTGCCATGAGGAAGTCTATACTTAGCAAAATTCAATAGAGCTTCACCCAAATTTTACTGAGAGCTATAGAATATTTTGAAATGTATGCTTGAAGTTTGTGATGTTGTAAGAATATAAGAATATTGCAAGAATATTGCCATGCAAGCATCTTATTTTGTAACTGTTCTAGCAAGTCAAAATAGTTCTTGGTTTTGGTTCAGTATTTCAGTGGTACTCAGAGATTTGAAAAGTCTTGTGGAGGCTATCTACAAAGTCAGGTTTTTACTCCTAAACATTTGAAAAAAATTTTAAAAGAGCAGTTTGATTCAATGATTATTATTGAAATGATAGCAACTAAAAGAGGAAATCTTGGAACTGAAACATACCTATTTAAAAATAAATATTCACACATACAGGGCTCTACTCTGTTTTCATTGCCAGTTTAGGCTACACAATTAATCAGTGTTTCTGTTATCTTGATAATCTGTCTGCTTGCTGTTGTAAATAACTTACACTTGCTGGTGAAGTTGCTGACAGCTATTTAGGTTTTCAGCTTTCAAAAACGCTTCTAATTGTACATGTTTGCAGCTTCTTAAAAGCATTTGCTTCTGAGATAATTTCTGCAGCTAATGTACCTCGAAGTCTTTCTGTTTGTTTGTATTTATTTTCTTTAGAGTTGTATTTCCAAAGTGTGACTCTATCTCATAGATTCAATTCATCTGAGATTATAAAGTGACCCAGTAGCTTTTCATGAAAAAATGTTACCTTGTTTGTGAGATTGGTGGTTTATCTTTGTGGAAGAAGGACATTGTCCTGTAATGCCACATGTAACCCGTGAAACCTTGCACCTTGGGTAAGGATGTGCAGATTAAATTTTCACATTAATACCTGCATGGAGCCAGGAAACTGGGCTGCAGGGAATTCTGTAGGGAGCAGCTGGGATGGGTTACATGTGCTTCCCTACCACAGGTGGTGGAAACTTGACCTATATCAGAAAAACTCTAGTGTTCTGAGTATCCCCTGCCATTCCCCACTCTGGCAGCAGTGTGGAGTCACCCCTCAGCAGAACACAAAGCCTGCCCTTCCTCCACCTCTCTGCAAACACGTTTGTCTGTGCACTTCTCATCGTAAATGTGTTCTGAGAGCAGAGGACATTTACACATAGAACATCTACCATTTCAGGAGCAGCAAAGAGCTGTTGTACATAATTGATTTCAGCAGCAAGAGCACTGGACATACAAAGGCTCTCGCTTGTGATCACAACACTGGCTATGCCAGGAATAAAAAAAGAGATTTCCTGACATGCTCTGCTGCCATCTTACCATGAAACAATTCTTCCTCCTGAAATGTTTGGTTTTAGGCCCTGGTGGTAGTTATAAAAGCATGTTAAATACCAGACTTCTCAGCTTGAGACCATCTGTTTCCCTTGCAATCATGTACCACCCCCACACATGGGTTCCTTGTCACTAGTGTTGCAGTTTCAGCAGAAGACAAAAAGAAAGGTATTTTCCTATATGGTAGTTTATGCAGAAAATGGACCTGGGAAACATGTGGAGAGGGTGTGATTATGCTAGAATTAGAGGGGTTTTTCCCCACAAGTGGAAGGCAGCAGGCTTTCAGGGAGTCCAGTCATTCAGATCTCTGCTGGCTCTGTGCCTGTGTAAAATCTTGTCCCACTTGACTGGGGCATAGCTTGCTTCATAAATCAGCAGTGTTACATGGTGAGCAAGCTGTCTTCACAAGTGCTCTCCCAGCATACCTAGAAATGCTTTTGCCAAATTTGTTACGGGTGAAATGACAGCTGTTAGGTTTAAAGGGAGTTTACACACTTCCTCTACATTAAGTAATTTGAAACACAAATTCTGCACATGTAGAAATCAGGTTACTATTAGGAGATTTCAGATAAATCTTTTTTTTTAAGAACTAAATAGTATGTGGAATCTGTGATGCTACCAGAAGAACATAAAATTGTAATGGATCATTTTTTTAGCCTTTGCTTATCCCAGAAGGGGCAGCAACATCTCTTTTGCTGCTGAAGTTACTCGGAAGTCAGGAGCATCACGGGATGAATTCAGCTTGCATTTGCTAATAATATATGGAAGATTTCATCACATTTCACTGCACCATGGTGGTGATATTCTTTGTGCTTATTTGTGTGTATTTGCAATTGTTTCAAAAACTTTATTTTCAAAAAAATTACTTTAGCTCTGCTCTTCTGGGATCTTTTTGTGAATACTATCTAGTTAGGTGTTTAACTCAAAGGGGGTAGTAGTGAGCTGTGATTTCTCTACCTTTTACTGGTTCTGTCAGTGTCTGTCTAAGAACTATAGCAGTGTTATTAAAAGGAAGAGCTTACTATGACATGAATCAGCCATGTTTTTTTTAAGGAGCTTGGTCTGGGCAAGAAGCTGTAAAGTTTAGCTGGAAACTGATGTGAAAGATCATCTGCTGGAACATTTGTAGCTTTGCAGCAGCAACACAACTAGGACATAATGAAAATACATACAGGAAAGACAAAGCCTGACAAAGTAATTTGTGAAAATATATATATAATTTAAATGTAAGAAAAACTAATTTTCTCATTTTTCTGTGTTTTATGAATTCTTTTAAAAATTATGAACTTTTACCCCTAACTCTTTATTTAATATTGAACAAAATTGTGTATTATCATTAATTACAATACAATCTGCTTAAACTGTTCAGCATACTGCTGTCCTTCACAGCACTTACAAAATAAATAGTGAACACAGACAAATGTCTGATTAAATCGCTCTCCATGTCCACTTATAGCTCTGAATTTATTGATTTGCTTAGAATGCTGTGCTAGTTAGGAGAGAGTTTTGTTGATAAGTTACATGAAATGAGGCAGTCATGTTGACAGGTAGTTTTTGTTTCAACTTGTAGCAATTCAAAGTTGAGGGTCGATTTGAGGGTTAATAACTCAATCTTGCTGCTGAAAAGGGAAGCAGCTGTACTGGAAACCCAGAATACCTTTTAAGAAATCTTTTGCAATGGATTTGTTCTTTTGATTGATACCTAACTAGGTTTGATTGTCATTAGAATAGAATAATATCTTACTAAAATCAAGAGTGGTTTTGTTAGGTTTTTTTTTCATTAGGAGGAAGAGCAAAATTCTAATTCACATGTAAGCCTAAAAAGCTTATTTAAAGTCATTAGAGAACAATAGTTCTTTAGTTTGCTCTTGTGGAGGCCTCCCCCTATTATGCATTTCTCTTCCTTGACACAGTTAAAAGAAAAAGTATTTAAAAGCTAAATTGGAAGCTTGCTTCCCTATTCTTTTTCTGTCTTTCATAATCTGCTTATTTCTTATACTTGATAACCAATCAATTAATTGATTTGGAGACAAGAATTCATCTGGTGATCTACTGCTTTATTTCCCACTTGCTCTAAGGCCCATGCTGCAGTCTGTAAGAATTTTTGCTTTGACTCTAGAGGCCAGGATTAAATTCCTTTTTTAAAGTCAAGCCAGAGTAAGCATCTGACTTCTATGTTTTCCATAAAATTTTGATTATTATGATTTTTCTAATGAAACTGTATATGCTTTCTGATTTTTTCTCAGAACTTTTCTCTCATCTCTTCACTTTTATGAGGTCTCCTCTGTGTATTATTCATTCAACCCCCTTTCTGTGCAATTGTACCATTTTCCCCCCATGGATTTCTTTTCATGTCACTGCCCCTGTTCTGTTTTCATTTCCTCCAAAGCAAAACATGAATCCCTCTTATCTGAGTTCTTTCAAATCTGATGAAACAAACTCACCTGTTTTTGCTTAGAAGTTTTATATTGTGTGTTCCCATTCCTGGCTTATCTTTGACAGATTTTATTAGCGTGGCCTTGTGTGTACGGACAAGGGTTGAGCATGCAGAAATTGGTAAAGAATTTAATTGCTTATAATGAACTAATTTTAGCAGCCTTTCAAACTGCTTTTGGATTTGTAAATTTGCAAAATGTTCAAGGGATGGCATTAACTATTGCAAGTCCATGACAAAAACTTCAGTTGACCTATTTAATGCAGAATTTTTCCTCTGGCTCTTGAAGTTGAGGAAGACTAGGGGTTTGCTCCTTCTTCATGAATGTCAGCCATATGTCAGTAAAAGTCAGGTTTAGTAGTAAAAGAACCTTTAGATGCTATTTTATTTATTGGACAGAAAGGCAGGCTTCTGCAGCACTGGTTGTGTCATCTTTAAGGATTACATAATCATGACTTGTGAGTGTATTTTTTCAGGTTAAAAGTTTAACGAGTTTAGGTTTTCTTAACCTGTACAGTAGTAACTATGCTTCTAAAATAAATAGTTTTGGCAAATTGTTTTTCTTGGAAGTGGTAAGAAATAAAATTAGAAGACAAAGGAAAACATACACATAGCTTACTCTGGATTAATGATTTTGGATAGGAACCAAAATTATCTAACACTTGAAAATGCTAAGCAATCTATTAAGAAGCCATACATCAGACTTTGCAATGGGAACTGCATTTAACTCCAGCTAATCATGCAGTATGAGATGAGTACGTATATTCCCACACTGTGACTGAATCACTGTAGAGCTTATCCAGCTTACAGCTGAAGCATGGCTCTTCTTTTTGACATTTATTTATAAATCACAATTTTTGCAGTCAAAATTGAGTGTCTGTCTGTATTTGGTTTAAACATAAGGTGCAGGGTGAGCAAATGAAATGGCATACTCTGAATCATTTCACCTGTGTTTTACAGGCAGGTTTTGGCTATGTATTCCAAGGTTTTTCAAATTAATTCCAGTCCCCTGTCACCATTTTGGAAAGCTGAATTTTTCTCCCTGTACAAAGTCTTTCAGCTGGACTTCTCCATTTTTGTTTCATGTTTTTTTTCTTCAATGGAAACCTCAATTCTCTGATTAATGAGTTAACCTTCAATTTGTTAACTGAAAACACGTTTCTCCACTGAGTTCCATGAGTTAGCAGAAAAGAAGATTGTATTAAGCTAACAATCATTGCATAACTTTCTCACTTTTGACTCTAAATGAGAATGAAAGATGATTTAATTTATGAAGATGAAGATAGATCTGCTCTGATTAGAAAAAACTGTGTCTAAGTGAAGCCTGTGGTCCTAGTGATCCCCCTCATCACAGACTCTTTCTCTAGGATATATATTTCTCTAGGCTATACCCCAGTGGGGAGGAAAAAACCCAAGCCCACAGTCATGCAAAACATCTGAACCCTACTGTGGAGAAGCCAGGCCAGGAGTACACCATTGAAGGCTGCATTGTTATATTTTGAATTTCTAGATAATATGAGTGTCATTTTTGTTTCTCAAGTGAGCAAGCTTTTCTCATTTCTCATGGTGTGACACCAACTTTTCCCAGTTTGATATCCAGGTAAATTGTTGGAGATAAGTCAATGACATTTTACCAGTGGAGGATTTTGTTTGGTTTTACAGACCTCGTGTCCTAAAAAGAGAATAGAAATAAATGTCTATTAGTATCCCTGCTAACTACTGTGTGGGTTAGGCTGGGGTGGAAGGAGATGGCATTTGTGTAGTTCAACAGCAGGATTGGAAGTACACTAAAGCTTCTCATTCATCCTGTGTGCATAGCTGCCGTCCTGGGTTTTATGTCCTCTGCTTTATTTCATTTTCTTGTAAAGCAAAATCCTAAGTATGTTACCCCAGCAGGTTAAATTTCAATTTACTTTAGCAGTGTTTCTGTATTTTTTCTTTTTTCATCTTTCTTCTTAAATCCCTCTGGGGATAAAGAGGCCACTATTAGGAAGATTGTTTCCTGAACTAGTTTCACTGGTGCTTTTTTCACTGAAGCTGAAATATATATCTCAGGTTCAGCTTTCATAAGATGATTAAGCTTCCACAGTTCAGTTGAAAACTGGCAAAGTCCAGTTTACTTTGTTACTTTAAATGACTGCCTTAAGCATGGAAACAACATCAGTAGTTTTCCTTTATCCAAGTGGTATTTGTTCTCCAAATCTGAGCTCTTTCACCCCACATGCTTTTGTAACTACTTTTTGTTAGCTGGGCCCTTATATAGGTACCAGATAAGAAGTCATTATCTCTTTGTGGTAGTTAAATTAAACAGATTTTGCCTGCCATTATACTGACTGTGTGTTACATATGTATTGAAGGGGTTAATGGAGTGGTTGCAGGCTGGAGGTGTTTATGTTGGAATGCTTTGAGAATCGATTCCAGCTAATGGAAAAAAATGCTTTAAAAGTGAGCTGGTTCCGTTCCCACAGTGAACAACAGAGAGTGGAAACAACATTTAATAAACCTTTCAGAAGTAAATCCTGCAATTTTTCCTTTCACCACCACCTCTGGAAGAAATGCCCACTTTCTTCTCAATGGGCACGATTTCTTCCTGCAATGTATTTCCCCTACTCTGTTAGGTAACAAGAGAAAGTCTTTGGACAGAAAAATACGTTTTGCTCATGTGTCATCTAAGGCCTAAGTTTTATTGACTTTGCAGATTTTTGCTTAAATGGCAAAAATAGCCAGCCTTAAGATTCCTTCTCAGCTGCCCTTAGCTATCTGGTTTCCAGTAAATTGAAGAAATTTGACTATATGCATCTTGTTTTACAAATATGGATGCTGCAAATTAAGATCCTCGTTGTATTTGGATTACAGGGGAATGTTGCATCTTCTGTTCTACCTGTGTGCCATCCTTATTTTAAATATCAGGGCATTTAGAAGATTTGGCAAACATAACCCTTTACTTATGAAACTAAAACGTTATTACATTTTTTGTTGTTCTGAGGGTTTTTTTACTCTAGAGTTCTCATGCGAAATGGAGGGGCTTACAGTAATATTTTTGCTTTGCTGATTAGGATGATTATATACAGATATAAATCAAGTAAGAGTTTTGTTCTACTGATAAACCCTGCTGAAAAATCCAAGGTTTATTTTCCATTGAGAATTGGCATGATTTTAAATGCAAGGCATATTTGTTGTGAACCATGAACAGTCTTTATGAGACCTGAAGAAGATTTGTGAAAACAGCCTGTAATAAAAATCACACATGCTTCATAAAACACTACTTGATAGATATCACTTGCACCATTAAGAACTAAACGACAAAGGATGTAATTTCAGTTCTGGCATACAATATTAATCGAAAGGCTTTAAAGCATCTTGCTGATGGGAACTATGACAACATGACATTGAAGAATAACAAACTAGAGACATCTATCTTAATCAGATTTTCAAAGAAAATGTCATAAAATAGAAAGTTATGTTATCTATCTTCATAGGGTCACATATCATACAGGGTACAGCTTTTCAGCTTGTTTATTCTAAAAATACCAGGGTCAAAAAAATGTGCCTTTCAAGTAAGTTTAAAGCTCAGTTCATATTCTTTACAAAGTTTTTGGGAACAGGTTAGTAACTGGTGCTTTCTATTTCTGAAGCAAGGTTATAAAATATTAGGGAGAGCTGAATTATAAAACAGCAGAGAATGCACAGGTATTATTAGTGTGAAGATGTTGAGGGAAAATATTATGCTCAGTGGATGTGAAATAGAAAGACAAAGTTACAAGTGTACCTTTAACTGGAAGTATAACGCTCCTGTAGATAACACAGCTGAAAGACATTGGTAAAAGTATTTTTTCTTCAATTCCTAAAGCTTGCAGTTATTTTGCATGACTTGTTTCTTTGTCTTCCTGTGTATATTTAACGTGAAGATAGCGTGTGGGAAATTATAGCGTGTGGGAAATTATCAACATGTGCTTTGTGGTTTAAACACTGGTGTTGCATGTTAGGGACTCTTACTGCCTTCCAGGGAGTTCCAGCTACTTCTCTCCACTCGTCATCTGGTCTTAGACACCACATGAGAACCATGGGATCATTTTGAGTTTCTCCACAGTAAAATAAGTCTTTCTTCACTTTCAGGACAGAAGTCTTTATTTCTTTTTAAAAAGTCATGTTGCAATCTAAAGGAAAATTACAAAATTAAGGTTCTCTTTATTATTTCTCCCAAACTTAGAATCATAAGCAAGGCAATGCAGTCTTTCAGAGCTTATCCTGCATTGAATTCGCTGGTTGTTTCTCACTCTCAGATAGCTTGACAGGTTTTCAGACCCTGCAGGCATTGTACTGATGAGGAGACAAACACTGGCCCACTTTGATCAAGCTACTTGTTTGGCTTTTGCCCCTTTTATATTATAATAGTATACATACACACAAGGTGCATATCTAGATCAAAGTGTCCTTGTCACTTCTCCTTATGCTTGTCACCATGTATCTAGCACAGGAGCACCGAGGAAGTCAGCAGCAGTGGCTGCGGGTTAATTCTGTTTCCATCTCTACATCCATTAGGTACAAACCAAGCAGAAACGGATGGGCAAGCTGACAACAAATGAGAGTGAAAGGACTCTCCTCTGATGGTAGGCAGTCTGTCACCTCAGTCCCTGGGTTGAATGTATGGCTTGGATCCTTAAAGCATTTGGCAGAGCAGAGCTAATTTGGATGTGAATAAGACTAAGCAAATACTTGGGATTAACCACAAAATAAGCACATACAGGAACTAGTCTTAAATTACCCCTATGGCTAGTAGTAAATGATCAGAAAGGAAGCTCTGAGCCTCACACACCCTGGCAGGAAAAACTGAACTAAGCAGTGGTTCATTCAAAAGACAGATCTACCTAATAACAAGTGAACACATAAATACTCTTTTTTTTTTTTTTTTTCTGAGCACATAGCCTTCTTTATGTTTCCATTTATTAAATGTGACTTCTCATGGAAGGTGTTCCCAGACCAGAGACTTCTGGAGTGATTGGTTTTACTTGCCCACAGGATCCCTGAAGCTGTGGCCATAGCAGTGCAGGTAGCCTGTCTTACCCCTCTGTAAGCAGGAACTTAAAAAAAGAGCTCCTGTGGGAGCTCTAGGAATAATTAAGCCATAATACCCACTCTTTTCAATTTGCAGGGACTTCTGAGGTAAATCCCACTACTGCTTACAGTACTTTTGGAGATATGACCATATGTCAATTAGATAAAATTTCAAGTCCATTGAAGGGTTTTACTGAGGAAATCAAACCAGTTCTTACAGAAATTACTTTTTACTGCTAGCAATCAAGGGCTAGCAGACCAGGGACAGGTGACCTGCAAACAAAAGGTTGTATTTTGTTAAAAGTTTTAACAAAAGTTTTCTAAACATTTCATGCATTTTCTAAAACATTCAGTCTACTCCAGATTCTTACATCTAGTATGTGTTATGGATATTTCCTTTACCATGGTAGAGACTTTTCTAAAGAGAGACTAGAAATGGAGCAGCCTGATCAGAAAGAGTTAAGAGTCTCATAGACATTGATATTCAATAACATTTTGTTCAAATTTGAAATGTTTATATCATAATGGAAGACTTTGGTTTTTGTGTTTGTCATGGGAACTCTAAGTTCACATTAGTTATGCACTGTTTAAAAGTCTAATCCTTATCAAATTGAAATCACCTCTCTTTTTCTTAGATGAGTAGCTAGCTGACAGGTCTCAATGATCTATCTGTTATAGAAAGACTATCACACAAAATATGAAAAAAATAACTTTTTTTCATGGATACTTGGTCTGCTTTTCTGCCTCTGAATTAGCCCCTTTCCCCCACATGGCTGTAGGTATCATAAATGTCTCTCCTTCCTATGCTGTTCAAATTCTGTAACAATTAAATGATAAAATTAATTAAATGTAGATTACTTCTTGAAAAATAAAAGGCGAAAAGGTTTTGTGAAAGGCTACAGGACTGTGTATAATTTACTTCTGCGAGTGAAATGGCTGCTTTGCTTCACTGTGATTCCCTAGGGTAAATAACAATTTAAATATGTTTTGAAAAAATCATGTAACTGTAATAAGACAGCTTTCTACCCGATTTCTTGTGACTTTTCCGAGTTCTGTGCATATGTTCACGCACATAATTATCTGATGTTGACTTACTCAACAAATGCCTTAAAAGTGTGGGGTTTGTTTGTTGCACCTGAAGAACTTTGACACACTGGTTGCTGGGCCAGTTTACGTTTGCTTCTTGCTGCAGGAATCTTCTCTTTAAGATGAACAGGATTGCTCTACAGTCATTAAGGTCTAAACCAAACAGGAACGTTATAATTAAAACTTTACATCTTTAGACCTTAGCCTACCTGTACCTACCCATATCTGCTTAATTTTAGTGTAAATTAGACATTCCCATTTAGATTAAATCAATTAAGATAGTGTTTAAAATCCAATTTAAAGCAAAGCAACTGTACCTCTCTGGAACAGTTTTTAAGCATTTCAACCCAATTGTACTTTATCAGATTTGAATGCTTTTTCTTCTAATAAGTGGTTTGTTCTGAGGGAGCTGGCCAAGTCCCAGGGCTGCTGTCTTTTCAATAAGCAAGGGAAGATGTATTTCCCTCTAGGACTCCAGTGGTTGATGGGGAGGAAAGAGGAGTTACAGGATCTTGACACTTGATATTGTGGCACATGGAGGGCTGTTATTACAGGCAGTAGTGTCCCGTGCTGCAGAGTTTACAAAGTACATATCGTGTCATCCCACTCTCTATAAACTCCTCAAGTAGGAAAAGCAAGAAAACTGGAACTATTCTGGCAGTAATGCTGATGTTTTAGGAGAGCAGTGTGAATCACTTAACATACATGCTTCAGTTTCCCTGCATGTGCAGTGAGAATACTTTCAGTGTCACAGGCATGTTGGGAGGTTCTTACTCCATAAGACTGATAGCTTTGTGTGAAAGCCTCAGGAATACTGAAAGCTGTTCTTTAACTCTTAACTCCTTAAAACAGCAAAAAAGGAAATCTGGCTCCAGCTTAAGAATGGCATTCAAAACATGACTATTGTGATGATTCTCTCTTCCTCACAAATCAGTGGTGCAACATTAGGGTTTTGTTAGAAATTGTGCAGCAATCAGAAGAACTGTGTATTGGGGAAATCTGGCAGGTTGGAGAAAAGATCCAAAAAGCAGTCCTCAGTGATCTCTCATTCAGAATGACAGTGTAGGACTGAGTAAATTTAGAGGAGTATAGATTTTAGCTCTGTTGATTTATGGAAAATCTAACCTTGTTAAATGCAACTCTACCTGTAGCTTTTGCACAATTAGAAAAGAAATAAATCATTCCAGATTTTCCAGGCATTTTTGATTTTGAGGAAGCTGTAGATTCCCTACCAATTGAAGCTACCCTCAGACAGAAGAAAATGTCACTTATCATAAAAAAAAAATGAGAGAAAATGGGATTGGAAGACTAAGTGATCTTTGTGAAATCACACTTGCTGTGGCCTTCTAGCTCTATTCTAGCCTCTCTTAATTTCTTTTATATGTTCTTCTGTATCTTCAGTGTCAGTAATGTTTATATGTTATATAGTAGAAAGGCCTTTTGGTTTACAGTAAATTTATAGGGAAATAATCTAAATCCCAAATAGTGGCCTGTGTAGCTGGCCTGTGGTCTGAGTAATCCAATTTCATTCTTCAGCATATTTTCAGAGTAATTATTAAATCTGTTCATTTATTTGTGGAGTATATAAATACCCTTTACAGAATCTTCACTATCCATCTTCCTCATGGGGTACAGTGTGTAGTGGGAAGATCTGACATCTACCTGAGACAAGCCTGGTGCTCACGCCCTCCTTTGTGCAAGGGAGCAATGATGATCAATCCTCTGCTTTGCCTTCAGCAGAGAATGCTGCAACACCTTTAGTACTAAAAATGATAGACTGAAAGATTGATTTTCAGCAGAGATTGTAAATGAGAAGAGAAATTAATGAACAAGAGGGATGTCAGGATAACATTTCAGCTAGTAGGAGCTGCAGTGCAAGGGGGTTTTGCACTGATCATGGCATAACTGTCCAAAAAGGCTAGGCTGGTAGAAAAGTCAAAAAGGGGAATAAAAAAGAAAAATCTGATCCTAAGAAAAATTTTAATTAATTTATCTATCTGATTAAAATAAATTAATGTGAATTACTTCATTCTACCTGCCATTTTTCTGTAATTTTTGTAATTAATTTGTTTAATTAAGAATTTATATGGATATATTTGCATATACGTGTGTGTAAATACTTAGACATATGCGCATACATAATTTTTTATATACATATGCACCTATGTATTACAAAATGTAAGGCCACAGTTAATTTTGCACCAGTTATAAATAGCTTGTTATCTAAATCAGATAAAATTTTAAGTAGATATGGGGAAAATTCTTTGCTCTAGTGTTGGTCTGTTAACTTTCTTTAGCTGGCTTGTTGAAATGTGGCTTAAAGCCCTTGATAGTGATTGTAATCACATGCAGTGACAGCCTCTGTGTCAGTGTTGGTGAAGATAAAGCTTATCAGTTGTATTCTACCTAGATTGGAATTTTGCATTAATGCATTAAGGATTTGGTGTTGAAAATCTTGCTAGCAATGTAAATGCTGTTATTCTTTTAATTCATTATTGCTGATGTTTGCAACAAAAGTCATGTTGACCACACAAAATCACTGGAAAGAAGAATGTGGTTGTCAGAAAGGAAATTATTCCAAAGACTTGTTTGTTCTGTTTAAGTCTATTCCTTAACATTTTCGTGTTGTCTTATGTTCACAACCTCGGAAATTGCTCACAGTTAAGTTAATTTTGTAGCAGTCACCTGTAAGTTATTGGAAACATCTGTTTCAACAGAAATATTTTTCCTGTGCTCTCTGTACCAGAGTTTTATTATTGAGTTTGTAACAATTTGCAATTATAACCAGTCCTAAAAGGAAATTGCTTATGGAAATCAAACAACTAATTAAAAAACTACCTGAAAGCTTTTGCACTGTGAGAAAAGTGCATGTCCCCTATCTTCTGCTCTCCTTAACACTTGCATTTATATTATGATGTATGTTCTGCTACATTAGTGTAAGAAATTGACTGCAATTTTAATTGCATAATTGTTAAGTGTTACATGTTTAGGTGTCATCAGTCATTGCTAAATTGTGCTAAATTAAGTGTCAAGGGTTTTTTTAGTTTTGTGCGCATTGTGTTGTAAAAGGTTTGTCTTATATTTATGACTTATTTGCCAGTGATTTTATGGAACAGATTGTTAAAACCTAACATTGACGGAGGTATTTGATTGCAGGTTTTGCTGTTCGGAGGTTTTGAGTTTGAGCTTTATGGGTGTTGTGTGCTTTGGTTAAGTCAGAAAATATTTCCTTTTGTTTCGATGGCCTGACTCTCCTATCACCTGTGACTTCCTGCAAGCTGTATTTATATTGCATGGTGTGAAATTGGAAAATCTGTTCTGTGTGTGTTCTAATGGATGTGACGGTCATTAAGTATATGAGTCTTCTGACGTTGTAATCAGATGTGAATCAGTCTGTTAAATATCCATGAAGCAACATCTGCTTCACAGAGTGACCTTCTGCTAAAGAATACTTAGCATCTATTAGCAGATCATAGTGCAGATCTGCCTTATTTGAAATGCACTAAACTAGAGTAGTCTACTGCTGTTTAGCAACTAGCTTGTAATAATTTATTGCAGTTAAATAAAGCTTAAAAACTCCATTAAATAATTATAGGGATTATATGCATTTTGAAAACCTTTGTGTTCTACTGAAATTACCCATTTAATTTCAGGGTTGGTTTGTTAAAAAAAGCTGAAGTCTAAAGGCGCATTAGGGGATCTGTCAGATGCTATTTTCTGTAGGTGTTAATAAAACCAGATTTAAAAAAAAAATGAAACAAATTAAAACCAAAAGCAATTTTACCATCTGTTGTGTATTAATTAGAACTTGGTGTATCAAGGGTAAACTTGCTCTTACAGAATGTCACTGAATGTCTGCTAATAGAATAATATGCAAATATATTAGATGATAGGATTATATTGAATTTCTCATTCTGCTTTGGTTGTAGAAAATGTCAAGATGTTGTATAACGAACTTTCATTTTCTTTCTTCTTAGAACAACCTCCAAATAACCAAGGCCAGTCGACCCTGCAGCCTTTGCCACCTTCTCACAAGCAACATTCAGCACAGCATCACCCATCCATCACCTCACTTAACAGAAACTCACTGACAAATAGGAGGAATCAGAGTCCGGCCCCGCCGGCTGCTTTGCCCGCCGAGCTGCAAACCACACCTGAGTCAGTCCAGCTGCAGGACAGCTGGGTGCTTGGCAGTAATGCACCTCTGGAAAGCAGGTAATTACTCAGCTACTACTACAGACTGTGGCAATGCTCAAGAAAACATTTAACTTAATGAAAGTTGACCCGCAGCTAATACTTCCCCTCATTCAGCAAGCAAAACTGGAAGGTTTTCAGTCCTGAAGAATATGTCCTTACTCTAAAATCCTCAATGACACTTTTCTCCCTTACAGTCCTCTTCTATAGTAATTAGAGTATATTAATTTTTCTAGACAAGTGTTTTCCTTCTTGTTCATAACCTGTGACTTTTGCCTGTTTGAAGAAATTTCTTGCCTTGCTTGCCAGAAATGTGTCAAATATGTACTGTCATACAGATCAAATGTCAAATAACATTCTGTAGTAGTTTTTAACTCTTGTACTTGGTACCTTTAAAGAAATACTTATGTGAAGCTAGGTGTTTTTAAAGGTGCTAGGATTTGGTGAGACAAAAGAGCTCAGTTCCCGTGTAACGATAAATTTGTCATTGATAACTGCCTCTAGGAAAGAAACAGCTAATATGAAGAGTGACACTAGCTTTTTTAGATGCAGAATAATCTATAAAATATTGAGAGGATTTACTGGCACAGAGCTGAATTTACCTACAGTGATTAATTAGTACTCATGTAACACTCAATCAGCACTAATTTTTTATTAAGGAAAGCCATAATATTCCAATTTAGTTATTAAACTGAGCATTTATTACTATATTGAAGTTGACAGTAATTCTTGAAAGTGTTTATGAAATCCCTTCCATTTATTCTTTAAATCCCTTTAAATTATGTTATAACAAAGTAAAGAGGATTTTGACCAATTTAAAACATACGTGGCCTTAAGATTCTCTTTTAAGTAGTTTTTGTTGCCATAGATGTTTCAAGCAACTCCTCTGTTAGACAGTTTGGAATGGCTATTCCTTCTCTTAGTTTTCTTGGACTCTCCTGTACTGTTTGAGACACAAGCACTGTGGAACAGCATTCCACTGAAGAGATTTCATCATCAGATTCAAACAGTTTAGTACTTTAAGAAAGAATTTTCTTATAGAACAAATAAGTTTGTAGTGGGGAAAAAGTTGTTTGATGTTTTCCTGATAGTAGTTAATCTTAAGTAGATGGGTAAAGTCTTTGATGTTTGCTTCTATTGCCATATATGTTTTTATTGTCTTTATAAAGGTGTAGGACTACTTGAATGAGAATGCCACTTCCAACCTTAAGTATTTTTTGCAGAGTAAAGTCTTTTCATCTTTTAAACATTTCTGATGAAAACCTAAGGGTATTTTGAGTGTTCAAGTTTTGAACACTCGTGAATGAGGTAAAATGTAAAAATTTCATGTAAAAACTGACAGAGCCCTATTACTGTGGTTTTTCTAATAGTCTTACTTGGTTGGAACTCTTGAGGTGTAGAACCCATCTTATTTGTCACTGATTTTTCCCCTTTTGGTTAAGATTCCCTACTGAGTGTGATTTTCAGGCTCAGTATTAACTATATTAACAACTTTGTCGTAGGTCTCTTCCTTCACTCTTTTTGTGGACTAAAAAAAGTTGATTACCTCTTTGGCAATATTTAATTTATGCTTATTGTTGGGGCCTTTTTTTCTTCTCTCCTCTTTTTTTTGAATTTTGACTTACATGACAGCCATTTAGAGGTAAAGAATGTGAATGTCAGCCTATATACACAACTATCTTTCTAGCTCTATAGACTCATACTGATGATGGGTGGCATAAAAAGGACATACATTTTGCTGTCATGTATAGCTGGGCAGTGAATTGGCTGGGTTTGTGTATGTGCATGTAGGAGAGAGGGATGTATTTGCAAAGCTTGGGGGAAGTTTTAGTCCCTATCGCTCTGCAGTAGTAGTGAAAGTGATTTCAAAAGATATATATTCCATAATATTGGATTCAGTTGTGGTTTTCATAGAATATACTGCAATTAATAAGAACTTATGGATTTGTGGGAAACATTACTGTTACTGGCTAAAAAGATGAACCATGAGATTACAGATCAATGATGTCCAACAGAAACTCCAATTCACATTTTTTTAAATATAAAAAGACTCTTTGCTAAATGTTTATGAGGACCTAAAACTGTAATTTGAATGAATTGAATTATGTGAATGTTTCTTTAGTCTTTGATACCATCTTTAAATTACAATGAGATTACCAAGCAGAGGCAGAAATTACTGATATTTAAAAATACATAGTAAATCACTTCTTTAAATGCTTTCTCTGTTACATATTTGAATGTGCAGAATTTTTCTAATGCACAGTCAATTATGAATGTTAGAGATGCACAGAGAAAAAGTATGTTAGAATTCATATATTTGTAGATAAAAATAAGCTGGTAGCATCTCTTAGTGTATTTCCTTGGAAGTATTTCATTAATTTCAGTCATTGAATATAAAACATCAATTTGTTGGTAAGGGGAAATTTACGTATTCCAGTCAGGGAATAAATCTCTGAGAATATTATGTAACTTTATTCAGAATCTGTGCTAACATGCCAGTGAATCAAAGAAGAGCTTCACTTTTTCTTACTAGATTTGCTGCAAAAAGTACCTCATTTGAAAGATGGCTGCATTTTGTATGATGGACTTTGAATTTTTTATAGAAACTAGCCAAGAAACTAACATGTTTTTCATAGTTTATACAGCTATTGCTTAGTCTTCTCTTACTCCTTAGTATTAAAAGTAGAGTCATAGGAACATCACTGTATTCAGCTACTTGGCTACTTATTTTACCAAGAAAAAAAGAAGGTATTGGTTGAAGAAATACTTGATGACTAGAAAATATTTAGCATTTTGAGGGACTTAATTAAAGTACTGGAATACCTCAGAAATAGTATAGACAAAATATTTCCTGGAATGTGTTACTTCAAAACTGCTCTGTAAACTTGATTCAAAGTTCATTTTAGAATGTGGAGACTTTAGAAACTCCTAAAGTGTGATGAGTATACACGTGTCATTATTGGGGTGGACTGCCAAAGATCCAATTGCCTTCAGTATTGATTAAGGTGTGGAAAGGGTGTTGATAGTTTTCAGGGAAGTTTTAAATCAATTTGTGTAGAGGCTGATTGATTGTCTGCAAAAGCACAGTGTTGCTGGAGGTTAAAGTCTCCTCAAACCACCTATTTTACACACTCCACCCACTAAAACAGTGTCTGGTTTAATCAAATTCAAATTGTTCTGATCTGTAAGTCTCCCAGGTTTTCACAAATGGGCTTGATTAGAGATGTTACTTCTATTCCAAAGGTGCATGGCACAAAATAAAGGCAGATACTGGGGTTGGAGTTCAAGTCCTGCTCTTCTGAAGGCTTTGTTAAGCACTGTGCCCACATTGCTGATCTGCAAGCTGAAGAAACAGGCCTCTGCTTAGATTGCTGACAGCATGAGTGCATTTGAAAAATTGATGTGCCATAATTATGGGATCATTATATACAGACATTAGAAATTAAGTATTGTTTTCAAATATTAAAGTCAAAAAAGTTCTGTTTTCTTCTGACGTTCTCTTACTGTCAGGTTCTCACTGAGCATCTGTTTGAATCCTAAAACACCAAGCCCATATGCTTATAAGCTTTCTTTGATGTCAATAGTGTCTTACTTTAGATTTTTGCTTGATCCCTCTGGCATCTTTCCTGCTCAAATATCCCTTGCTGTCACCATAAGTACTTGGAATTTGATCATGCTGTGTATTTTGTCCCCTGGCTCTTAGGCAAGCACCAGTAGTCCAGAATTCAGTAGCGTTTGCACAGTGTTCCTTGAGTTTATCATTCCAGTTTTCAGAGTTACACAGTCATTGAAGTAAGAACAGACCCAAGTATTTTTCCCCACATTAATCATTCCCTGTTTTAGATAGGACAAAAGAAATATGCAGTTCGAAACAAAATAATAGTGGCTTACTTCATTTCTTCCCCTCATTTCCTCACTATTTATTCCCTGAGAGAACCAGAGACTCTGATATTTCCTTTGCCCCTCCTGCTGCTGTGCATTGTCATTTACAGAATGTGAGATCCCTGTTCACTCTGGTAGCCAACCCTCTGCATATTTTTCTTGCTGGCTGGCTGTGCCAGATAGCCAGCAAGAGACTGTCTTTTAATAGTCTCAGTTCAGTTTTATTACTTCGTCTCTGGTCCAGCCTTATCAGGTAAACAACATCCCCCACTATGCACTGCTCAGTCCTTAAGCCTGTCTTGCCACAGGCAGCAGTCAGGAATCTTATTCAAGGACTTGCACATAAAGAAGGGATCACCAAAGGGTAATGACCACCTAAAGGCCGCCTTATAACACTGTGTCTTCAGGTTACAATCCAGCATGTAGTTCAGAGGACAGCATGGAAGGCAGATAAATCCCACATTCAGTTTTGCACCAAGTTACACAACAGAATTAGTATATTCTTTTTTTGTGGGATCATCCCGTTCTTTAATTTGAAATTGCACCTCTAATTTCATTTTTTTGTATCTTTATGTATAGAGAATTAGAAAGTCAAGCAGTCCTTGCAAATGGTCATGACAACCTTATAGAGATGGATGTGTTTTCTCCAACATATCACGATAGCAGTTATGGGTATGTGACTCTTCAGTGTTTGCATGATGCTAACTATTGACACAGAAGACAAAGTATGATTTAAAAAAAAATTATTGCAATAGGAAAACATCTGGAACAAACATACTCATCCTTATGTCTGACTTTTTAAAAATTAAAATAAAAAGTCTAAATAATTTGTCATACTGACTCATAGCAGGTACAAAATGATAAGCTTTGACTGCCAAATCTTGCTTGCTTTGACTTAAGACATTAAGAATGCAATTGACATTGTATTAATTCTCTACAGCCTGATTCTGCAGGCTGTTACAAACTATTTGCATGATTACACATTTGTCAGATCTGATCCTTTGTTTGTAATGTATTTACTACTTGGCAAATATTTCTTTTAGAAATATTATGACATATATTATAGCATAAAGAATGACCAATCAAAGAAGTTAACAGGAGTTACATACCTCATCTCTAATATTTTTACCAGCTATTTGAGATTGTAACTGTTGATAAATATGTAACTGTAAATAAAGAATTCCACATAAATTAATATTTCAATTTGTTTAAGTAAAATTTCTATTTTAGAATTGTTCCATATCTGCTTAACTTTGTCAATAATCTCGTCTAATTTTTGAACTATGCCTTGGCATTCTTATGCCAAATCAGTATAATTCATTTCTGATACACACACGCAGAGAAAAAAAACCCTGACAAAGCAGTACCATTTCTAAATTGTTAATCATAAATTTACCTTTTTCTGTTAGTTTGTTTATACTCCACTAAAAATCAGATTTTTATGTCCAAATTCTGTTTTCTTAATGGTAACTCCTAACTTCATAAAAGGGACAGTGTGCTATTTGATTAAATGAGGAGATCAGCAGTTGCCTACTAATTAATCTGTAATATATATTGACACAGTACATTGATCTGCTTCTCCCAAAAACTCTTAAGCTTTCACTTAGCCACAAATTAAAATCAACAGCAGGAAGAGAATGGTATGTTAAATTCAATTAGTCAATCATTATCAGCAAACTCAAAGATAGTGCAGATATTTGCCAGAAGATCCTAATATATTGTCTTCAAAGTAAAAATGTAAGCATACTGTATTAAAACAGAACAAAGCCAAATATTATTGTCCCCTGTAGAACAATTACCATACAATACTGGTTCAGATGCATAAATGCTGTAGTATAGTTAATAGAACTGTGCCTGGTTTATGCTTTCTATGTTTGTAATAGGATCAGCAAATGTAAGTATTTTAGCAAATGGTGTATATTATATGAAATTTCTGTTAGTTGAGACTAATTCAGGTAACAATACAATGAAATTTATCTTGTTTGTAATCCCTTCATTTTTAAAATTATTCTAGCAGGGATCATCTCCTGGTGTGAAAGTTGTCCAGAGATAATAATACATCAGTTCCAAAGCATAATAGATTTGAGGCTACAACATGCTATCAGCATGAAGATTCAGTTTATCAATGTCACTAACATACTGTGTCACAGCTAGAATCATTATATATTTGTTTCTTTGTTTCCATGTCACACATTGTGATATACTATTTCTTAATTTGTATGACTTGCAGAGAGAATATTAATCTAATCAATTTGACAACTTTACTGTTAAGAATGAGTATAGAAATAGACATTTTACATAGAAATTCTAAAGTTTCATAGGCCTAGACCTAAAGAATAGTTGTTTATAGCTTCAGGAGATGTATTCACTGTGCATTAATTATCATAAGACAGCTGGAAATCTCAGTGTATTTTAGTGGTATGTATTGTTGGCTTTATTCTTTTCTCTGATGTACAAACATCAGTTAGTGTACCTGTTGACAAATCAGCTTAGTTTGAAGTAAGAAGTCTGTTTTCCTTTTACCTACCCTGATAGTCCTCTTCCCTAAGTTGCCTGTGTCAAAATCTGAAAATATGTAAGATTCACTATCAGCAAATGACTGTATTTATATTACTTATAGAAAAAGCTTGCTAGTATTTTCTATTTCTGTATTTTCCTATGTTCTGTATTCTCTGTTTTGTATTGTCCCTGCATTTTCTGAAAATTCCATTCTTTTGCAGTGTTAGAAAACTTCTGTTGTATTTAAGTAGGAATTCTTTGTGAGGAGGTTGATTCGGGATTTTTGCCATCTGTTTGGGAGAAAGTTCAGGAGAGCTGAGTTTAGGGCATGCTGTATTAAACTTAATAGTGGTAGAGCAGAAAACTGGAAGAGGCTGAGTACAAAAGGGGTAGGAGTGGGTGTCCAAATGGGTAGGTGGAGTAATCCATAAGAGGGACCTGAGACTGGTTGGTTAAGCAAGGTGGGACATAGATGAAATGCTAGAGGACTAGAGGCTGAATATCTATGATGAAAACTGAGATAATTTATTGTCCTTTACTGCTTGTGATTATTTGTGAAATCCTTTTGAATTGTATGCACCTCATCACCTATAGGACTGACTCAGCATGGGGAGAAACCTTGGCTACTGGCATATCTCTACTAGTGACAGAGGCCAGAAATAATCAAACCATAGATTTTCTATCTGTGATGGCCTGTGCAGATGAGAAAGCTTTCAATATGATTTCTAAAGTTTCTTCAAACTTTCTTAAGTAAAATCACAAGTTAACATTTTAGTAAAAAAAAAAAAAAAATTCATAAAGCTAGCACAACAGACTTGCAAAATTAAAAGCTAACTTGTTTCTGCAATTGCTTGGCTCAAGCTGAGTTTGCCATTCCAGTAAGTGCGGGTCAAGTTGAACCAGAAGGGAATTTTAACAGATTCTGGAGATTCTTTCTGTCACATTGAAACAGGTGAGGAAACAACACCAAATATCATGACAAAACAAAGACCTAGATGACTGTATAGTGTCTGCATTCAGTATCTCTGATAATGCTGATTGCATGAAGAGAAGACCATCTGCAAAAAGGCGTGTGTGAAAATGAGTACCATAAAATATAAAGCATCACCCTCCACTGGGCGCAAGATGTAAAATCCTCTGCCTTTGTGAATCTGAGAATGGTGGTCTCTCATTTCTATGAAACTTGGCATGTTGCATATGAGAGACTATGCTCAGTCAGTCCAGACAAAATTTCAGCCTTTGTTCCAACTTCTGAATTAATCCTTGGGTACATAATTTAGCTCTGGGTCCCTCTGAAACTTAATTTCTTTTTTAAATACTCTCCGTGTGCCTTTTGAGACATTTAGAGAAATTGTTCTCTTCCAACTTTATGAAGACAGCAAGGGTAGTAAAAAGATTGAAGGAGTAGCTGTGCTCTACATTCCTTTGATTTTCTGCTTGGAAAGTGTAACTTATTCAATATTGAAGATAGGAACTGGCTACAGTTAGAGTGCCTCATCTCAGAGACAACTTTTCCTGACTGTCTTGGTAGGGATATGACTCCAGAAGAGCAGAGAAGATAAGGAAGTTTAATATAAATCCTTAGTGCTCACATAAGCATTTCAGGTCCTCTCTGTAAAATTAAGATGTTTTCCCCTGCTCTCCCTTCCTTTGGAGAGAGGAGAACTGTAATAGCAAGAATATTGTATCAGAAATACTGAATTCAGTATAAGAAAGTGCAGTAAAGGGCTGCCAAGTTCACTCCCAACTGCTGCCTTCTATCCAGAAGTGAACATCACCAGCAATATCAAGAGCCAAGTCACTTCCTGTAACATAGGTGGAAGTCTGTGTAAGTACCAATCCTCTGAGAGACCCAGAGGAAGCCTGTAAGGCAGCAGAACTACTTGATATTTTTTCAGCAATACACAGATCTAGTTTCACTCTTATCTGGAAAGTAAGTAGTGAGATAGTCCTGCAATGAGCAGTGTGAGTAGCTACAACTGAGCCAGGTTTCTTTCCTTGGTCACCCAGCACAAGGCATTCTTTTCATTGGGCTCTCTTGCTCATTTCTGCAAAGTGTGACTTAGCATTGTTTGTTCCCCTTCGTCATCTTCACAGAGTGCAGCATAGCAGAGGAGCACAAAGGAGCAGGCTTGGCAGAGCCATCTGATTAGTCTGTTTCTTTTGATCCTAAATATGGAGAAATTAACTACTCCTTCTCTGGGGTCCAGAACTAGCAGCACAAATCTGAACTTGGAGAAACAAATAAGAGGATAACAGGTGCCCTTTCCATCCTGTAGCAGTGTAACACTTTCTTGTACCAGCAAGAAGGCGGGGTGATGAAAAGGAAGATTTACTCTAACACACCGAAGGAGAGGAAGTTTGGGGCTTTTGTCAGCATTCAGTCCTTCAAGGCATCATGTCCTGGTGACTTTCACAGCAGATTGGAACATTGTCTTGTCTGAATTGCTCCTTGAAGCTTCAGCTGCAAGTTGCTATGCCTGACTTCTCCATTCTTTCTCCAGCAGCCACCAGTGGAGCTGTAGCCGGCTGAAGGCAGATGTGAAAGAACACACAAGCAGTAAGGAAGACACTTTAGCCCTAGTAGGACTTTTGTTCTTGCTTGGATGTCAGTGTTCATTCTGCAAAGAATGCAGGTCCTTGGTGTAAACCTAGCCAAATTCAAGCAAGTGTTGCCATATGTAAAGTGCTTTTCTGAAACATTTGAATAATCTGGTAGAAGGGACTTACCTCCATTTCCCACAGATGTTTCCTCTGTTTTTATGTATGGGTAATAGCCAGCTTTCTCTCTTTCTTTCTTTCCCCCAAACTTTGATCATCATTTCATCTGCTGTGATCTTGAAGCTTTTTGCAGGATTGTGATAGCATTAATAATGACTCCAAGGAAGTGGAAATTCACTTTTATTTCTTCCTAAGAAATGTTTTGATTGCAATTCTGCCCAGAAAATAAACTAAGACAAATTCACAGCATAACACAGTTTCTGTGCTGGCTTAGAGGTATGTTAAATGCAGCCATATGGTTCTGTGGAAGTCAGTCATAAGCCTGTGCTGAGGGCAAACACCACCAGCTACAAGGTTTCATCTCAGAAGAATGTTAAAAGAAGATGAAGACAGGCATAAAGTGTTCACAGAGAAACAAAAATCCAATTCCTGCTGGAGACTGCTGGGAAAGCTTTTCTCATGCATCAATGAACCAGAGTTCACATGAAACCTAGCCAGTAATTTCTGTTATCTTTACATCTTTCCTATAATGTTAGTCGGCAGAGATTAATCTTTTCTTTCTATCTGTTTCCTCAACTCAGTGCAAGGAATCATATTTATTGATGTGATCTATCCATTAGTGAATTAGACAGAGGTCTCTAATGTCAGGTGAGGGTCATGGTCTCTCTCAGAGAACCCAGTTTAATCCAGCTTGAATAGGATCTGTCAGGAGAGAGAGGGCACACCAGTCAGTAGGTGCAGTACTGTGATTGATCATGATCTTGAACCACTGTCTTTTACATATTTAATGGTTTTCTCCTTGTTCTGACAGGTAATGTGTGTCATAGGGTTTTTTGAACAAACAAAAAAGCATGATAACCCACTCCCAGGAGGGAAAAATTCACCTGGTTTGCATTCAAGAAAGTCAGGGAGAAACAAAAAAAAAATCTTAAATGAGAGAAGTTGGAGCAAACTATAATATCTGCAGCTGAATTTATCCCTCATTTCTTCAACTTTCTTAAGATTAATTGATCTCTTTGTATGGAAATGACAAACTTCTAGGTCTTTGCACACAGATAGACATGCACTATCTCTGCATGTGTTAGTGATGATGTATTTGAGGCAGAGCTCTCAAACCTTAGAAGTGTATTCTGTCTGAAAGTCTATTCTTCCCATCTGAAACACCAGAAAAATAAAAAAATAAAATTTCAGCTACCCTTAATCTTTTGCTTATATTGGCCTCATGGTGCTGCCAAACTTTTGAAGAAAGTTCCACTGTGTTACTGAAAAGCAGAATTATTGATTACTTCTATCTCCAGATAGAAGTAAAGAATTGGGGCCATTTGAGAGAAAAATCTGGTGGTTTATTTTTAGTTGAGGTGAGCAATCATCACAGTTTTGTTCATTATAAAACAGAATAGTTGACAGTTTTTATTCCTAGGAATTCAACCTTTATATTAAATGTCAAACCCAGGTCATTAGGAGTACTATTGAATTCTAAGCAGAGGAGGTGGGTCCTGATACAGAAGTATGCCACTGAAACATAAATTCACTAAAATTTAAATTTCTCTCAACTTGCTTTCACTCAAAGTGGATTTGATAGGAGTTTATTCCACCTCTGGAGCCTTAGGAGAACGAAATTGATGTGTTTCTAATCCTGAGTGTCTAAGGTATATTACCTCTTGTGCCTTGGAGTGAATCCAGGCTAACAGATTGAGGACCCTAACAGAATGCATAAGACATTTTGCCTGGGCTTGCTTAAAAATGTGTTAATTCATGTAATAATGTCCATAGATTCAACACACCTTAGAGGCAAATAGATAATTTTTAATAGAGTTAGATACCGGCAGATTTGAGTTGGTTTGGGGGGAAGATTAACCTGTGCTCCACAATGTGAAAATTGGTGTGCTCATTTCATAAAATATTTAATTTGTGATTACAGAAAAAAGAATGCTATTTTTTTCTTTACTGGAAGAGTCTAGTAAAGTACAGTGGTTTTTTGAGTCTACAGTGGTCTTCTCTGCTGGTGATTGCTATTGTGTCCAGAGTTTTTCTCAAATTGCAAGGGCAACAGATGAGTCAAATAAAACAGATTAGTGGACTTTTTGCTTACATGAAAGAAAGTTATAGAGCATCCCAGATATATCTAAATATATGTGGATATTTTGATACCTAGAGGTATAAGAAAAAAATGCAAAAAATGCTAGGGAGAGTTTTTCTTTTCTCTTTCACCTCTCTTCAAGTCACTTTCTATTCTGTCAACTTCCAAATGTCAGTTCAGATTTATTCTGCACTGAAACAACAGGTATCTGAAAATAGCTTTCCTCATCTCCACAGTTGCCTTGGCCTGACCCATAAAAAGCCTAAATTTTGCTTTTTTGCTTTAGGCAATTAGTTCTTCATGCTTTTGTGTGTTTTACCCTAGAAATAAAGTGAACCAAACAGTAGTATTATAAAAACTTGTCTTTGTGTACTGCGGGGCAAACAGTACATACTCATTATACAAGAACAAGGAAATAATCAGTTGAATTTAAATTGAAATTGATAGAAGAAAATTCATTTTGATATAGTGCATGTTTAGCCTGCAGAATAAAATGCCACAAGACATCAGTGAGAGCATGAGTTTTGGGCTGCTTAGAGAAAGAGCAAGCTGTTAGCGAATAAACAGACTGGAAGGCATTCATTCCCTCCCTTTATACTGGCCACTTTCAGACAGGGTGTTGTTCTTGATGATCTACCCTACTACAGTAATTCCTGTTTCTGCTTATTTGGTTACAGTTTTACACAGCTTTTGTTCATGTCAAATAAATTATCTCTTTCTCCACCATTTTTGGAATAAACTAACTTTCTCATTGTTCTGCATATGCTTTCAGGAATCCTGCCCCTTACACTGCCTTTTAGACAGACACTTCCATCAGAAGTAGAGAGATAATTTCTAACATTGGATGCCTTTTGTAGTGCAGTCTTCTAAATGTTGATGCTGTTCTTCCTCAGTTGTCTTCTAGCAGTGGGCTGTAATGATCTGTAGAGCCATTTATCACTAACTGGACCATCATGGAACTGACCAAACATTGCATTTAGGAAGTGTAGGGGACAGGGCTGCAAGAAAACACTTGAACATTTTTTACTGATCACAATGGAATCTCTCTCTTCAGAAACATGACCAAATTAATAGATTTATTCTCCTCCATGTTTTTCAGATGCTGTTAGTGTACTATGATACACAAGATCCAAAGATTTAGGATTAAATTATTTTGGGGTTTTAAACACATATATTCTAAATACAGGGGTTTTTATTCTGGATCAGTAGTATTATAGCTCTTAAGATGAGGAGTGTTTAGTTCTTCTATGCATAAGGCCTAGCAATATTGGCCTTTATTCTGTGATAGCAGAAGTCAACTAAATAATAATGTTGCACAAAGTAACAGTAGCTGCCATTCAATCTCACTGGCAGGGTGCTAAAATATGATGCATACTTTGAGAAGTTCAGTACAATTTTGCTGGGCCTTATTCACAATTTCATATTTAGTATGAGTTATGTTAAAGTCCTGTGTGACTTTTAATATGGTGTGACATACTTGTCATGTGATTCAGCACTCTGTTGGCAGGGTTGCACATTATGAAATAATTCAAAACAGAACCAAAATGCTGCCAAAAAAAAGTTTTTTGAAATTATAAGGTAGGCTTTTTTACATCTTCCAAGTATTGCAAAGTATTCTATATATATGATGCCCAAAATTAGAGAAATTGTTCTTTAGCAAGGTGAAGCAATTTCAGCATAAGCTAAAAAAGGCATGTATCTAATGTAAAAATTACATTAGGCATTTTAAAATTATGCAATAACTATTCCAGTTGAGACCAGTCTATTTATAAAGTAATGTGGAATATTTCTTTTTTGCTTGGTGATAGTTTATTTATATAATATCTCAGCTTCTGGCAATCTGGAGTCTGGGGCTTTCCAGATGTGTTTATATAATATTGCATTCATTGATGCATAGTATCCATTTTCTTCTAAACTGAGATCAAAAGTTCTTGTCACAGATCCTTTCATGAAGAAAGTTATTCTAAATCACATTTCTGTTGCTGGACACCTGGCTATCTTACATCAAAAGTACTCGGGCTTCTGGGCTGAGTCTCACTGTTCTTGAATATTTTGATAGTCTATCTCCATTTCTGTAAAGACACAGTTTTCAGTTAACTTAATATTTCTGCCAAATTCATGGACGGTT
Organism: Urocynchramus pylzowi; assembly: GCA_013397555.1. Classification (NCBI taxonomy): domain Eukaryota; kingdom Metazoa; phylum Chordata; class Aves; order Passeriformes; family Fringillidae; genus Urocynchramus; species Urocynchramus pylzowi. The sequence continues at coordinate 1,116,720 of VZRH01003699.1, forward strand.
TTTATCACTTCTTTGCCCCTTCTGTTTTTCTATTTACTGAATTTAGTAGAGAATGCTTCGGTTTTATTTTCCACAGAGGAAGTGGCAGCACCAAAAAAATCTGATTTGCTGTGAGCCCTCTCTCCTCACCAGTATGAGAAGGGAGAAACCATCTGCATGTCAGCCAGCTCACATCAGCACTTGGTCCTCAAAAAGTACTGAGTAAAATTAAAAACATTATTATTTTACATTTATTCACATGCTTCTGTTTTTTGAGCTGACACACCTTTGAGTTTTTTGATGCTGTATTTCCATTGTCTATTGTAAGGGCAAAAACTTAAGTAAAATGCCTACCATTTGTGAAATAAGAGTACTTCCCAGCTGTCTTTGCATCCAAAAATTAGTTTATGGTATAACTTTGTATTTTGTACTTTAGATTTGTTAGGTACTGAATACTTCCATAAAATGCTAAGATTAGCTTACTTTTTAATAGCAACATCTATTGAATAAGTTGGCAGAAATATATATTGAATAAATGTAAAAGTAGAATATTATTTGCTTTAAAAGTTAAATTATTTAATAGTACAGAACTGGCTTGTCTTGTAAAATATTAGCATGATTCACTGGAGTTTTGTACTCCATAGCTTAATAAAATATTTAAAGGGCTGCTTACGTGAAGATGTAGCAAGTGCATGTTATGTGATCAATTTTGAAGGGAAGATACACTATTGCAGATGCTATAAGCTCCCTGTGAGATTAAATATAGTGTAATTTCCTGTAAGTCAGTGCCTGGTCAAGTAGTGCAAACAGTTTAGGCTTTAGAAATTAGCTATTTGAGTTCCATAGTTTGAAAATACAAGGTAGATAGACATACAGATAATTCAAATCATTTGTGGATGGATTACATTTCAAGAGCATAAGAATTTCAGCATTATCTGGAAGCAGCCTGGATTTGTTGTCAGATGCCATATCCTTCCAAGAGTCTCATAGGAACAGTTTGGCATGGCTCAGTGAGGCAGACAAGATGTGCAAGTCTGATAGCATTACACTTTAAATACTTATCACTCGGAGTTAATGTAGCAGGAGAGTCTCTGACAACTTTGTTAGTAACTCCACTCATTAGAAATAGAGATATCCAAACAAATTTTCTTAACCCACATGAAGATGCCAGACTGACTTTTCTGTCATTATTTTTCCTTCAGCATTCAGCCAGACGGTGCAACCACTCTGGCATGGGATTTAAAGTAAAGGAGAATAGCTTAAAGTGAGGAGCTGTGCTGTGTGCTGCCTAAGACAACACATTCCTGAATTCCTCCTGCTGAATTCCCACAGCATGCTCCTGGAGTGGCTGGCTGATCATGCCATGGACAGGTGCACTCTTCACTGGGTAGAAAAGTGGCTGAATGGCTGGGTCCAGAGGGTGGTGAGTGGAGTTACATCCAGCTGGTGGCCAGTCACAAGTGGTGTTCCCAATGGCTCAGTATTGGGACCAGTCCTGTTTAATTTCCCAGTATCACAGAAGAGGCTGAGTTGGGAGGGACCCACCAAGATCATTGAGTTCAACTCCTGGCCCTGCACAGGACCATCCCCAAAAGTCACACCATGTGTCCAAAAGTGTTGTCCAAACACTTGCTAGACTCTCTCAGGTTTGGTGCTGTGACTTCTTCCCTGAGGAGCTTGTTCCTGTGTCCAACCACCCTGTGGGTGAAGAACCTTTTTCTAATATCCAACCTCAACCTCCCCTGACACAGCTTCAGGCCATTCCCTTGGGTCCTGTCACTGGTCACCACAGAGAAGGATCAGGCCTGCCCCTCCTCTTCACAAGGAAATTATAGACTGCGTTGAGGTCTCCCCTCTGTCTCCCCTTTCCCAGACTGAACAGACCAAGTGACCTCAGCTGCTCCTCTTGTGGCTTCCCCTCAAAGCCCTTCACCATCCTCATGGCTCTTATTTGGACACTCTCTAATAGCTTTATAACCTTCTTATATTGTGGTGTCCAAAACTGCACACAATATTCAAGGTGAGAGTATACCAGCAGTGCAGAGCAGAGCAGGACAATCACCTCCCTTGCCCAGCTGATGATGCTTTGTCTGTTATCAACAATCTTTATCAATGATTTATTAATGGAGAGATTAAGTGCACCCTCAGCAAGTCCACAGACATACCCTGCTGGATGGGAGTGTTGATCTGCTGGAGGGTAGAAGGTTCCGCAGAGGGATCTGGACAGGCTGGATCAATGGGCCAAGGCCTACTGTATAAGGTTAAATAAGGCCAAGTGCTGGGTCCTGCACTTGGGTCACCAAAACCTCCTGCAGTGCTACCAGTTGGGGGAAGAGTGGTTAGAAAGCTGTCTTGCAGAAAAGCCCTGCAAGTGCTGATTGACTGCCAGCTGAACATGATCCAGCAGTGTGCACAGGTGGCCAAGAAGGCCAAGTGGCTCCCTGGCCTGCCTCAAAGAGTGTGGCAGCAGGATCAGGAAAGGATCTTCCCTCTGTACTTGGCACTGGTGAGGCCACACCTCGAGTGCTGTATCCAGTTCTGGGCCCCAGTTCAGGAAGGACATGGAGGTCCTGGAGCAGGTCCAGAGAAGGGCAGTGAAGCTGGTGAAGGATCTGGAGCACAAGCCTTATGAGGAGCAGCTGAGGGAGCAGGGGTTGTTTAGCCTGGAGAAAAGGAGGCTTGGGGGGATCTTACCACTCTCTGTAACCACCTGAAAGGAGGTTGTAGCCAGGTGGGGGTTGTTCTCTTCTCACAAGTAACAAGCCATAGGACAAGAAGAAATGGCTTCAAGTTGCACTAGGGGAGGTTTAGATTGGATATTAGGAAAAACTTCTCCTTTGAAAGGGCTGTCAAGCATCAGAACAATCTGCCCAGGGAAGTGGTTGAGTCATAATCCCTCCAAGTATTTAAAAAGTGTGTTGATGTGGCATTTAGGGATATGGTTTAGTGGTGGACTTGGCTGTCGTGAGTTAACAGTTGGACTCAATGATCTTAAGGGTCATTTCCAACCTGCATTTTTCTAAGATTCACATATAAAAGTTACAATTTTCTTTCATTACCTTGATGCCTGAGGTGGACTGTCAGAGTTATGACAGTTCACACCATCGCTGTCATCTCTGGAGTTTATCTATAGGATTAACTCCTCAAAGGCTTTGAGAATATGGATTACAGTCTCTAGTAGTCTGTGGTCTACCAAAGCCAGCATCAATTCTCACTTTCTCAGAGAAAATGAAAAAGGAAAATATCAGTGGCAGACTGTTTTATTGCGCTATTTTCTTAAAACTTAAAGTATATTGGAGTTCTGGTCAAGTGCTCATATAATGCCAATTCCAGTTGTTAGTCTGTTGAGTCTAACAGCAGAAGAAGGAGAGTGTGAAAATTGCAGCCTGGTCAGGCAGCTTCTTATTTTTAACAGGAAGCTCATGTATAGGAGTATTGTTGTATCTACTGTATGGCTTTCCTCCTGTCCCCCAAAACAATACACATTGCACATGGAAAGGGAAACAGCCACCTTTGTGTTTGGTGTGGTTTTTTGGGATCTGTTTGTGAAATATACCTGGACATAACATTTACCATATGTAGCCAGGAAGAAAAGAGCAATAAAGGTCAAGTGGATAAGACACTTATCAGGACTTAATGAATTTACATGATTCTCTGAATCTGTACAATTCAAGTAATGCTGTTGTAAATATTTTTACATAGGGCTAGTTATTATTTTGGTCTTTGCTACATTGAAAATGTCACAACTTTTAATGAAGTACCTGCTTAGACAGGATTTAAGCTACCAGGACTTTGTCTTTAGAGATTGTTGATTATACTCTGAGCTCAGAAGCTAAAAAAATTTGGGGTGTGCTGTTGTGCACCAGTAGATCTAGTGCATAAGCTTCTGTTGTTGCTGCCATCAAGTTTAATATTGTTCAGAATTAAGTAACCTATGTAAAATATTTCATGGAATCGTGTTTGTAATGCAAATATTTTCAAGTAGAAGGCCTATGCCAAGATGTTGTAATTCATCCGTTAACCTCCCAGAGCAAAATCACCTGTAAACAATAAATCTTGTTTATCAACTGCTGGTATTTTTCTCAGGCTGCAGTGGGGCAAATTAATTTCTAGTGTCTCTGCAGTGTAAATTGGTCCATTACTATGCAAGAATCCGAGCATGTGTCCCAGAGAATCAAAGTCCCATCAGCTAAGAAGCAGCTCAGTGGTGTAGCTAGAAAGGCTTTTCCCCTGCACAGCTGGCTCAGTTGGTGCTGGATCCTCTGAGCTGTGCTGTGTAAGTGACAGGCAGGAGGCAAATACAGCATGCACTTACCTTCAGGAGGACCTGGGTATCAGCAATTCATGAGTGTCTCTTAGCTATGACAAAGCCCAAACACCTTTCTGGTTCTATTTAGCTGGGTGTTGGTAAGTTCAAAGTCTCCACAGTATGCTTTTTTACCATTTTTAGATATAATGTATTCATTTTGCTGGGCTTAATTAGTGAGGGCAAGCCATATGCTACAGAGTTGCCAACATAACAACTTGGTGGGAAACCTCTGGTGCAAAGACCTTTCTTTCAATGAGGTTTTGTTGTTCATATAGTTGTGCATGTGCATCTGGAGAAAAACTCCAAGTAGAATGTGCCATGTTTACAGACTCTTTCAAAGTAATTATGATTGCATGAACTGAAAAAAAGAAAGAATTCTACCAGGGAGTAATATTCCCTTTGGAGATTTTAATTGAAAAAATAAACTGGTAACTCACAGTATGCTTAACTTTGACTTGCTTTTCATATCTGTTGCTGGTTTTTGGTCTTCTTGAACACTTGGTAAATATGTTTCTTTAGACTACTTCTGCTAGGCTGTAGCTAGCTCCTTGTATCCATAATCAGACCTTTTTATGTTAGGAATATGTGCAAGTAGATGTGAATTAGTGACCTGAGTACTTAGGACAGACCCAAAAGAAATTTTTAACTGACTATTTTTGAAGAAGTTGCCAAAAGTTTGTAACTGAGAGATTGCTGTTTTCTTTGTACTTAACCTAGGAAAGCTGTGATAAGTAGTGTGGACTGCAGTCACATTGCTTATTATTGACTTTTTAATGGAGTTCCCTGTAGTCTGTTGCAGAAGCCAACACAAATAAACAGCAGCAGAAAGCCTGCCCCTACTTGTCAGATAAACTATGAGAGACTTCCTCCCTGCTACACTGTATTTTGGGTAGTTCTGTTTCCTGTCTGGATACCAGTGTTTAATTAATTTATGTTTGGGGGGCTTTGGTCTTTACTTAAAGGGAAAGTGTCTTTTTACATGTGAGTGTCATGACAAGTTATTGCTTCTATGACCCTTTGTAGATTGGATGTTGTTAGCTATTTGAAAAATAGGCAACATCAAACAAAAGAGTTATGATTGCCTGTGCTCCAGCTTGGTTTACTTTTATACTTTACCATATGCTCTTTCTTTCACAGGCATTTCCTATTCAAAACAGGAACAGGGACCACACCGCTGTTCAGTACTGCAACGCCAGGGTACACAATGGCATCCGGCTCTGTTTATTCCCCCCCTACTCGGCCACTACCTAGGAACACTCTATCCAGAAGTGCTTTTAAATTCAAGAAGTCTTCAAAGTACTGTAGCTGGAAATGTACTGCACTCTGTGCTGTAGGGGTCTCAGTGCTGCTGGCAATACTGCTGTCCTACTTTATAGGTGAGTCCCATGTTTTGTAATTGTCGCTGTGAACGGTGGTGTCTGATGGTGTACATGGACTGTGACATACTTACCTTTAACAAGCTGAGTCTTTGGTAACAGTAAAAGCCACAAGGATTTAATGAAAAGTCACAACTGTTTAGAGAAATTAGAAAATTTGAATATTTTGCAAGCATTCTGTAGCTGGATGATCAGTGAATTAACTTCAAAGAAGTATTTGAACTACAATTAAGTTATGTGGGGTCAAGTTCTTATAAAAGTATGTGTAAAATATAGGCTGTAAAAATTCTGTGATGTGAATATAACTTTCAGCATATCTTTGGAACTCTTTTCCTCTCATTTTGCTGAAATATTGCTTATACAGTCTTTAGGAATGCTAACTATCACCTATTTCATCATTGCATCCATGTATGCTTGTGTATAGAGCTGAAGGAAAAGTCTAATACAGATGTTTGATTGCAAAATAGGGAAAATAGTTGTCCAAAAGATAACATGCAGTGAAGATGTATGTTATCTTTTCCTTCTTCCTCTCTTGTGGGTTGTTTATTTTTAATTATTGTCACTTTTCTCTATTTGTTTGTTAAATTCTGTTTTCCAAATTTTCTTTTAGAAGATTTCCTTCATTTCTTCATCTCCTTAATTATTTTCCTAAATGTTCACTAAAAATATTATGTAATTTGAGTTTTAGGCAATTAATAGGAGTAGTGGTTGGCTATGAGAAAATGTCCTTGACTTTCATAAGGGAACAGAACAAGATCATTTTGCACTCATCACTTCCTTTGGATCTTTGTCCAGATTACAGATTTTTTCATCTCTTGAGACCATAAATGGTCTTAAAAGACTTCTCTTTTAACTGACTTGTTAATTAGAAGTTTAGGTCACCACAGTTACAGAAATATAAGTATAATGGTCTGGTTTTTGTTACTGGTTGAACACAAGTTTAGAGTCTTGAGGAGTGGAGGAAAGAAAACAGAAAGAAGAGAGTCACTCTCTTTCCTTCCCTCTTTTTAAAAGCAGTGTTAATTTATAATAGAGCCTAGAAGGCCTTAAGATCCTTAAATCTTCATCATCATTGTTCAAACAACCTTGTGGCATTTCAATGCAAGACACAGCATAAGCTCTGTGGAGCCTTTGAAGTAGTTCTTACTGAGTTGAATCTCCTGAGTGAACGATGCAAAAAACTGGGTTGCTGAGTAGCTGGAGAAATTCCTGTCTGACCCAGCAAAGCTGAGCCCCCTGAGCACCCTTTCCACCTCAGCTGCCAGCCCCAAAGAGCAAAAGGCATATACACAAATGTAGGGCTTGCCACTGCTCTTCAGCTTCCTTCAGTCATCGGATTTGTGGTTATTTTGTGTGAATGTGCAAGGAGTTTAAAGGTGGGGTTTAGAGTTACGTTTTGACACGAAATCTTTTTTTAAGTAGGGTTGAAATAATCCCACTTACAAAACACATTAATTGTGCTCAGTCTCTGTAATATTGCCTCATAAATCATCAGAAGTAAACATCTGCTACTAAATAAATGCATAAATATGCAAGAAAGAATTCAGCATGAAGTATCACTGTCAGAAGCCGGGAAAAACAGCCATACATATAGTAAAACACTGGGGACCTGATTGTGAGCTGAGCTCTACACTTTGCTAGCCCCAAAGAGCCAGATTACTTATGAATCTGAGGGCCACGGGAAGATAGCTGTACCGGATTATTTCTCCCACAGGCGCATTAAGAAATATAAGCATGTCTAATGCGCCTCTATTCCTGTATTCGGGAAAAAGAACTGAGCTTTCCAGTGAGCAAGGGCTGAAAGCTCCACACATCATTTATTCACATACCCTGTAAAGAAAAGATAGCTGTACAACATTTCATTCCGTGGGTGCACGCCAGCTCACATCCTAGCTGAAATATTGCACAACAGCCTTCCTCTGCCCACAGTCAATAGGGAGCTCAATGCCTACTGGTGATATTACACGTATTTCAGCTAACTCAGCAATCTAAATGTAAAATTCAGCACTCAGAGATGCTCTCTAGAGAACTTTGTGTCCATAAAATGACAAATGGATTGCACTCATTCATATGTGTGGTTTTCCCATCTCTGCAGATGTAATACCAGAAATATTCCCCATTTATTAGGCCGGCCAAGTATAAATGAGTAGAAATCATTAATGTAAGATGGAAGCACTCCTTCATCTTAGTTGACCATTTCATAGAATGGTTTGGGTTGGAACAGATATTTAAGATCATTTCTTTCCAAACCCCCTGCCATGGGCAGGGACACGTTGTGCTAGATCAGGTTGCTCAAAGCGCCATCCAGCCTGACATTGAATACATCCAGGGATGGGGCATCCACAGCTTCTCTGGGCAACCTGTTGCAACCTGTTGTCTGACCACCTCACAGCAAAGAATTTATTCCTAATATCTAATCTAATCATGTCCCATTTCAGTTAAAACCATTCCCCTTTCTCCTGTCTTTGTGAAAAGTCCCTCTCCAGGTCTCTTTCAGGTCCCCTTTAGGTAATAGAAGGCTGCTGTAAGGTCTCCCCAGAGCCTTCTCTTCTTCAGGCTGAACAACCCCTACTCCCTTTTAGTCTGTCTTCAGAGGAGACATGTTTCATAACATAGGTGTGAAAGGGAAATGACTGAATAGGAAATTGGTTGTAACATAAAAAGAAGGGAAGGATTGCAGTGTTGTATGACCCTTAGCACCCTGTGATGTGCCTCCAATACAGTGGTGTGGCATCTCTGCTGAAGTTTACAGCAGCTGAAGTGGCATGTCACATTTGTATAGCCAGTTTGAGATATGTTTTGAACTTCACAGAGATATGTTGCCACAAGTGTGAAAATGCTACCACCTTGTAGCATTTGCATGAAAGAATGAATTCAATATGAAATATCACTGTCAAGAGCTGGGAAATCACCCATTTTGCAGCAAAATTGCAGCAAAATATGCCAGTACACGTTGCTAAGGTGTGGCTGATGTCTATTGTGTGCCTGTGGCAGCTGCAGACTGAAGGACTAATAGACTGTTCTTCCAGTGAGGGGTGGTGTAACCCAGCCCTTCTCAGAACTGCAGAGATGAACATGTCATGCCCAGGCTTATTTTAGTTACAGTGAGTATGGGGTAGAGAAAGTGACTTGAGATCTTGCTGCCTCTGCTCAGGCGACATAAGGCAGAAGAGACAGTTTGCTAGACTTCATGTCTGCCTTTGCAGAGCTGCTCAGTCAATTACTGCTCCGTCAATTAGCCCAGCCAGAGGAAGGAGCTGCATCAAGAGTCTGGTATGTCTTGCACTTCTTCCATCACTCTGACAGGAAAGACTCCTACGTTTACGGAGTCTGCAAAGATGAGGTGAGAGCAGAAAGTGTCAGCATGGCTAGAGACCAGAGCAAACACTACACTCTAAAGACACTTAATGCAGTCTTGGGGATCACAAGGAATTGAAAATGTTATTTCAGTCTAAAGGAAAGTCTTCCCATGCATTCTTGCATTTCTCGATGGTCTCTTGCATTTCCACATGATCTCTCTCATCCATTCTGCAATGTACAAAACATTTAAACTTACTATTCCTGTCAATTAGACCTTCTAAGAGAAAATAGAAGGGAGTTGTGGAGAATGCTGGTCCTTTGCTTAGAGGCTTCATCTACTGTTAAATGGTTGAGAAAGAAGTAAAGCAGCAGAAAGACGCAAGTGCGAAACCAAAAGATAGCATAGCAACATATAGAAGACAGGAATTAAAACCAGCTCTAGTTTAAAGTCAAGGATTCAAGGAAAAGCTCCCTGAAGTAATGGATTACAAAATGGGGAGTAAAAATTTAAACTGCCTTATTTCGGGATCAAGTTTACACCGAAATTTCTTTAAGCTGCTCATTTGCTTAACTTCTGTCTGTAATCAGATTTGCAACCAAGGATAAAAGCAACCTTTTTTTTCCAACATGAAGATTTTAGAATCTTTTTCCCCTGTTTGGAAGACTAGGAAGAGCAGTATTAAATTTAAGCCGTTAAAAAGTAAGAAGAATGAAGTTGCCTTTGTTTGACCTCTTTCTAGATAGACATTAACAGTTTTAACCAACTTGGTACAGAGAATCCATGTGAAACCAGAAACAAAGTTCAGTTTTACAGTGTGGAGACAACACAGAACTTAGTCCTTTGTTTCCCCATGGCTTACTGCCTCCTTGAGCATCCATCACGTGCAGTGAATGAATGAATAAAAGAAAAGTTCTGAAGGAAAGTTCGGACAAGCATCTTCTTGGTCAAAAATGAGCACCAAGTCAAAGTTTCATATGTAACCACCATCCTTCAATTCCATGTTTTGGGATTTTCCATGTCCACTTGGGTTTTACTAAGTGAAGGAGCTTAGTTGTTCTTGGATTTGATTTTTTCCTAACAGAAAAATCTACTGTGTAATTATAGAGAATTAACCAGTCAGAAGGAGTTGTTTCCAATATGTTGTTACATATCACAGAGTCTGACCAGCTGTATTAACAAACTGATTTGTTCTGTACTAATTATTTCTGCTGTAGTGTGGATTCAGCAATTAATGGATGAAATTAATGAGAATTTGGGGACCTCAGAACCCCTCTTTCTTCCCCAGGAGTTGCTCTAGCAATTGATTCTCCATTGCCAGTGGCACTGTCTTGACATTGTCTAAATCAATACAAGAAATTAATGCCATTTTCACTGTACATGGAACTGAGGAGGGGAGCAGTTCAGTTCCTCAGTCAGTGCTGGAACTGCACAATACCAGATTCAGTCAACTAAGCATGAAGAGCTGTACACTGAAAAATTGCAAGCGTCTGTCATGAATTTTGTCTTATGTCTGCTAAATAAGTCAAATATTGTGCATTTGAATGTACAAATGTACAATAGGACCTGAGCTATTTAGTCAGGCCTTTCCTGTCCTGGCTGCTTCACAGCAACCTGTCATGCTTTAAAGTCATTGAGCTCTTCACTCTTTGTGTAACTTGGGATTGATCATTTTGTTCACCTTATCACAGTAGTCAGTGGTCAGAACAAGAACATACACCAGTCAGCTCTTCATTGTGATAAAGCAAGTATTTACATGTTGGTGATAACAGAAGGACATTTCTTCTGTAGGAAGAAAAGAAAACAAAAAACAAACAAACAAACAAAGAAGTAATTTTATTTCATTTAAAAGGCCACATGATTATTTCTGTCACTATTGCCTTCATCACTTCACCACTTTCTTTATCTATCAGTACTTTTTTACTACTTAAGCAAATTCAATTTGGACGGAAAAGAAAGCTAACATTTACACTTAACAGGTGAAATATCTTATGGGAAAGCATGTATTTTAGTTATACTTCATTCTATGGGAAACAATAGAAAAACTTGGGTTCTGCTACAACACAGATGACCATACGCTCATAATGCAAATTTCAAGTGAAATGTGAAAAGAAAAGATACCGGACTAGAAAGCCAAGTTTGATAATTACAGATAATTAATATTATCTACACTAATATAGTATAGTGTAAAAATAGTATAAAAATAGTATAAAAATAGCTACATCATGCTTATTCTGCAGTTATTATAATAAGTACTCATGCTTTTGTCTATCTAAAAATGTTACTGTTTTATCATCATCCCAAAATATTAAAAATAAGCTGAATATTATCTGCTAATATATTTCTAATAATGGACAGCTGTCTTCAGAGTTATCTCAAAAACTTCCTGAGAATAAGAACTGAGCAACTTGAGAGGTTTTAAGGTAGAAAGAGAAGAAGGAAGTGTCCAGGAAAAATAGCAATCAAGTTTCATTATTAGAGGAGACTGACAAATCAGAAGGATGTGAAGTGTGAAAGATAGTGTGTAACTGTCTGAGGTGAATTTTAAGTAATTGTTGAAAATTATTTAATTGTCTTTTTCTGTATACTGAGGCTAACTTCCTATGTCTTCAGTGCTATTTCTGAGTTTATTGTCTGTAGTTCTCCCATATTACTCAGGATTTAGTGTGACAGCTGCTGGCATTCACAGATCTTCCCAGATTGTGGAGGACCAGCTGCCCTTCCTGTTGTGTTCGGTGGCAGAAGTCATAGTAGGGCAGAACCACTCTCCCCAAAACTAATTGATTTACAGCCATGGCAATTATAAAACAGAATTTTGTGACTCAAGCAATGACTAAATATACCCAAGAATCTATTTTACTTTGTCAATAAAGAACAATATAATATTTCTTTTTGATTGCAATGCCAAGTTAACATTATTCTGCTGTTTGTAAAGCTCAGTTACTGCCAGGAGTGAGGAAAACAACTTAATTAATAATGCCATTTAAATGGAATTTTTATTGCAATACCCAGCATAGGTATTGTAATGAACAGGCATGAGGGAGAATATGGTTTAATTGCCATTAATCACCTTACCTTTCATTATACGTTTATAGAAACTGTTTTTCTTTTTGACATACATTTAATTTTGAGTATTGTAATGTTATTGTCACTGAGAGTTTCATCAAGAACTTTTGGCTTTCTTCCTTCTCTTCCCATTTCTGTCTGCTTCACTCAGTTTTGCTGGGACCTTAGCTATGTCTGGAGCTTCACTGAGGTGTGTGGGTTGAAAATATGTTCCCTGTCTACAGATATGTGGCAGATTTTTACAGTTAGCTAGGTTTATGCTCTCAGCCAATTTGTTTTTCCAACAAAATAAAGCCATGAGGTAAACTAATTTATTTATTTCTTTAGAAAAAGAAATTGGTTTTCCTCTTGATCTACTGTCATCATTTGAAGGAAGTGCTCTGAGATTTTACAATTCACCAAATCTACATATCAAGATCTATTCAAACTACTATGCAAAAATCTACAGCAGGGAAACTTCTCTTATGTAAACCTTTCTGGGAAAGCATGCCAGCTGTCTAAGCACAGCTCTTTAGCATTGTCTGATTGTACCACTTAGCAGAACCATGATGTTCTCATGTTCTTGCTCACTGTGTGCCTGCATCTGGATTTGTGAAGACAGCCAGTGTCTCCAGCACTGTAGAAAGTACATCACTTGTTGCAAAGTGTAGACTGACTACTCATTTTAACAATCCATGGGGCTTTTAGGGAAGGTTTCATGTGTCTCTAGTGCATTTGGAGGCAGCAGCAATGTTCCTTGTCATCTTTTGTTCAAAATTAAAGCTTGGAGGGATTTGGATTTTTGGGCGGCCTGTCAAATTAAGAATCTTTGGATTGGGTACATAGTGATGTGTCTCTTCTGTCCAGAATGGATGTTTCCAGATCTGGCTTAGCTGTGAGTGTCAGGGGCAGACAGAAGCTGGCTGCCTCTGATGGCAAGGCCCTGTGTAGGGCTCTGCCTTCCCAGCACGTGTGCCTCTGCTCTGTGCCTGACAAAATCTGCGTGCCTGTTGTTTTAGACATCAGTGCCACATGTTGCTCTCTCCTGCTTCAACTGAGCCTTCAGTGTGAAGTCATATACCCAGCACAATGGCTAGAAAAACCACCTCCTGAAATTTCTAAAGGATTTTATCTCCTGAGTGGACCTTAGAATAGTCCCTGAAGTCTGAAGCACTAATCTCCAGCTTCCATTTCAGTACTTAAAAGTCTTTAAAATCACAAAAGCCAGATAATTGATAAATGTAGCCTTTGCCTTACTAGTAACTAATACTGGTTCAGGCAACTCTTTTCACTCACTTCTGACATGTGCTTGGTAAAGGGCATGTTATATTCAGATACAAATGTGACTTTCCATGCTGTTTCTTTGCTTTAAAATGAGGCTTAATATTACAGCTGGTACTTCCATGACTTTGTGCATTGCAGAGGTTTTCAGCTCTGTCTAACATGTGATCAAATTATTTTTCTTAGGTATCCCAAAGCTATGAATTTTAGATATCTACATAAGTTTCATCTAATGGTTACAGCATTGGTGATGAGCCCACTGGGCTTCCTTAGAGTGGAAATATTTTGTAAATAATAATGTAATTTCTTGTGTTCATCACATTCTTTCTTTCAAGACTGGGAGACAGAGGTAGAATGACTAGTACAAAAATGAAGTGTTGTTGTGCTTTACCGCCTTACTGGGCTGAAAGTGTTTTTTAACATCTTTTTTGAAATAGTACAAAATCTAAACATGTTGAACATCTGTCTTGAAGCATAAACATGAAATATACTTTCTTGCCGCTTGCAAGAATACTGTTGTGGATAATGCCTTTGGCTGATGTTTTTAAAGCAAAGATCTCATTGCTGTGTTCCAGATTAAGTGCAGAGCATAATACTACTGTTTCAGGAGTGCAGGGAATTCGTTCTTGGTTGGTGTTGTGGATGTCACTTGCTATTATTGTTCATGGCACTGAGAATAAAACGTTCATTGAGAAAGATAATCCTCACACGAAAGGATGTAGGAACATGTAATTGACAATCAGGAGGTTAAAAGAGACTTGACAAGATTTCAAGGGATTAAAAAAGTTAATCTGTCAAGACACACCTCTGCTCCAAAGGCTTGTATTCTAATTAAGATTTATCACATGCTTTTTTGGCAATAGTCCTGTCACCCTTGCACTTTTACCCAGTGGAGAAAATTGAAACTCAGTAATTCCAGCAATATAAGAGGTGCAGTAATAATCTGCAAGAAGACATGATGGTGACATGTCATTGCCTGTAAGTCCCACATAGCATATTGTGAAGCAGTATGGTGTTTTCTCAAAATCTGGATGCTGCTTTCAGGAAAACTGAAGTCTCTTGCAAGCAAGTTTTGTAGAGATGTGTGTCCTTCTACACTCCTCCTATAGTCTTCTGACAGACTCCCAAATATTAGCAATTTTTCAGACTAATGAGATATTCAGTTAAAATGCTCTGGTTTTTGGTAAAGAGCAAGCTTAGAGTAGTTTAAGAGGTATTCTTTGTATTTTATCAGTCCAGGTAAACATGTAGTTTATTTTAGTAGTATGCAAACGTGTATTACTTCAAATTAATGCTTATGTTTAAGAGATTTTGCAAAGCATATATTTGCTTGGATGATTACTTGACTTGTTGTGGACATAGGATTAATCTTCTCTTCTTTGCTGGTAGTTTCAATTAATTTCTAACTCATGCCTGTGAAGAAGGAAGCCAGCTCTCAGACACGTGCTGTCTGCTGTGATATTTGAATTGCAATACATGTATTAAAGCTGGTCATTTTGTGTATAAATTACATTTTTTCTGTAAACTGCAATATTTTCTTGGGTTTTTTTCTTTGAAGAGAGCTGCTTGTTCTCTTTTTGAATGTTTTAAAAAAGTCATGTTGTAAAAACTGTCTGACTTAGATGAGATTTTGGTAAAACTCTCCATACACAAGCACTATAGAATGAAAAGGTCGAGTACATGTGTCCAACCTTGCTTCAAGCAATACCATTTGATATCACATTTATGGCTGAGATCACAAGAACACATGGGTTTTATATGGGTATAATTAGCCCACTGCAGGGATTAATTATGGATGAAAGTTAGATGTCCTCTGAAGTAGACAGGAAATTGATGCCATTTCAGACAACTCCATTCACAAAAAAATACCCCGAGCCCACTGTCCCTTAGGAATTGTCACCTTTAGCAGCATTTGTAGTTTTATAATCCAGGAAAAAGAAATGTGATACAACTGTTTAGATGACATGGACATTTCCATTTCAGAAGCTTATTTTTCCTTAATAATAAAACCAATAAAACAAAACCAGAGTGGTTTTGACAATATTTGATAAAATAGGATCACACAAATGTGCGTCTTCTACTAGTTCTACAGAAGCAGTAATGTTGGGGGGGGGGGGGNATAGAAATAGGAGTGTTTCCTGTCTTTTTTTTTTTTATTTAAAGATACTTCTAAGTTACCCTTATTATGGTATAGGAAGAATAGTATTTTTTTTTCAATAATAGTCGTTGAAAACTGAAACAATATCCAGCTGCATAGAGTTAACCTACTGCTAACCACTGATTTCCTCAGGTGTAACACAGTAACTGGGGACAATAAATTTATCTTTAAATTTATATTTTTTGTGGAATCTCCAAGCTTATCTGTTGTTTTACCTTCTCTTTCATCTTTGAAATGTCAAGTCTCACAGCCCTTTTTATTGAGGCAATTTTGCTGGACAGTGGGTCCTCATTTGACTCACTCCAAATCTTTTCACACTGCTAAGTAAAAGTTACTTATGTTTTCAAATTATTTCCCAGGTTTTTAATTATTTCTCCAGCGGCTTCTTTCCTGCCTCCTGTTAGTACTCTCAAGTAGAGGTAATGAAATTGAGGTATTTCACATTTGAAAAGGAGAGATGCAATCCTGTTATTTGAATTCAGCTGTAGCCAAAATTAGAATACAATTTTAAAACACATACTTTTTACTGATCTAATGTCTTTTCTCACATTAAAAGGATTAGTTGGTTTTCTCTATCAATTTTATAAGTGACCATTACTTTATAACTAAGACTGGCTATTCTTAATATCACCTGTAAGATTTTACTGTGCAATGTTGTGGTTGATTTAACTTTAAAGGGAAAAAAATCAATGTGAAACTGTAATCCTAACTTGTTTTTTCCAAGGCTTAGATATTTGATACAAAATACAAAGTGGTTTACAAACTGACTTGCAAGCAATTCACTAGCTTTACAAACAATTAACAGTAAGTTTGTCTTCATGTCACAGTTTCCTTTAATAAATCATGTATGGTAAATTATTTTTTCTGTTGATACTATTTTTCCTGTACCTACAGTATGACTTTGCTTACAGGAATAGTTTCATAAAAACCACATTTCATCTTAGTGATGACACCATGAGGAACATGGTGTGTTATTCCAATGCACATAAGACATATTAATGACAATGTAATGAAGGATGCCCTATTAAATAGCCAATCCCTAGAGTGGTGGTGATGTTGCAGTAAGAGGATGACTGCAGTCACTGAGCTGTTGTAAACTCTGGGGTTTTGAACCAAAGGTTTGCATGAGATTATTTGCTTGTGCAGATAGCTAATGGCTTACAAGTTTACACTGGAGGTGTTGAGGTAAGGTAGAGTTGTATAAAAAGGCCCCCTTGAAGGTGAGCTCAGCATGTCCATTCTGTTTTTTAATGTGGATTGAAGAGGAAATTCTGTGGGCTTGCAAGTTGATCTGCATGTAGTGGTTGGCTTATGCATCTACATATTTGTGCTGTTTGGGTAGGTGAGTGGTAATTACCATGGAGAAGTCTAAATCACCGTGAAGAAGTTTTCTAAAGAGGTTATAGGTTATTTTCTTTTGGCCTCAATCATGTACCTTTGATCTACAAGTGGACTGCTGTAATTGTGATATCATGAAGCCTGAAAAACAGCAAAGGATTAGAAAACCTATATATTGACTTGCACGTTCAATCAACTTGCATATGATCTCAGCAGGAAATTCAAAACAAAAGCTAATTTATGGAAAAATATGGAGTTCTAATCACAGTTTAGCTCCGTGGGGTTCCAAATAACATACTACAATCTCTACATGCAGATGCTTTCATCTTACATTTCAGATTTGGTGACATTTCAAAAGTTCTTATCAAGCCTTATTATCATCTTTTATTAAAGCTTATTACATTTATCCTTATTGCATGTTTGCTGTAATATTCTGTCATTCTTAATATGGAATAAAGAAAGCTTTGATCTTTTTTAGCCAGTCATGAGATGGAAATATGCAACACAAGTGTTTCACTATATAGTATAAACTCCCAGCTTGGTGTGTCCTTTGAACATTGCTTTAATTGGCCCCTGTTTCTTTTTCCTTTGCTTCATAAATCTTTTCATCAGACTGCATTTCTCTGTGCCATCAACATGCAAATAGTCTATGCATGCTCATATAGTGCCACTTAATTATATCCCTCAAGAGGTTTGTGGTGGTTTTGTTTGGTTTGGGTTTGGGGTGGTTGGTTTCTCTGTAATAAATAAGGCTTTTGAACAATAAGAATGGTTGGGTCACTTTTTCAACGCTCTTACCTAAGAAAGGTGTTTCCAATTAATTTTGAGACATTGCATTGTCGTTGTTCTTCATAACACTGTGGGGGTGTGATCTAAAGGACAACACAAGACTTCTGTTGGAGTTGGAAAAAAAACTAAAATAGGAAAAAAAACCATGAGCTTCAGCTTTTTTCTAGAAAGCAAGTTTAAGGAAGAAAAGGAAAGAGTTATAGAATGAGAAGCAATAAAATAAAGAAATCCCTGAAGGAATACAGAAAAGTGATTAGCCTGTAGTCTTAACCTGGTCTTGACATGTGTGAATCAGGGAAATTTTCTTCTCCCCCACAATATTTTAAATCATTGATTATGACTATTAGCTAGATACCCAAAATTTTCAGAATGTTTTTCCTGCCTTTGTATGAACAAAACAACCCTTGCTTCAAAAGAGTCAACAATCCAATATGCACTTCCCATAATTTCTGTACTTGTAATGATTTTTGCACCATCTTTTTAGATTGAACAGCATTAGCTGAAAAAAAAAATTTCACGAAGTTATGTTGAGGAGAAAGCCCAGGATAATACTAAAGACTATTTAGGTATAGTGGAGACTATTACAAAATGGAGTAGGTTTGCTTCTCATCAGAAAAAATGGGCAAATCTGAAACATAAGACATAATAGATATATCTTATTTAAATAAGAGGCTACTGAAATATTATCTTTGTTTCTGTTTTAAGAAATCTGGATTCTCCCTTGAGCTTTGAATGTGCCTTGTATAATGCAGTTGACAGAATCAGACCATTGTTACATAAAAGTCCCTGGCTTGACAACTGAAATGAGACATCTAGCCATACAAGTTTTCAGAGGAATAAATGTCCCATCTTGGGGTGAAGATAATAAAAATACTTACACCAAGACTACCACACATCTTTCTTAACAGTTCAAATTCAACAATACTTCAAAGTGCCATGTAATCATCTTTGATTAGCAGTCAAAGAGAGTAAGTTTATCCACAGTATATAGCTGATATACCTTTGTTGCTATATTTTTTCTAGGCAAATTTTTTTTGATGTTTTGCACATTCATTGTTAAAACGTTCCAAGAAAAAATGGGGAATAGACTAGATAGATTGGATTTTTTTTTGCAGATGAAACAGTAAAATCAATGGACCCATTCAACTGTTCAGGATAAAAGGGAAAATACCAGTTTTTCAGTTACTATATTGATCTTGATAGGTATTACTAAGTTTTTCATATAGCACTCTACTAAAATGTTTTACATTCAGTGTATATGTTCAGCAACTTTTATATGATTCTGCTGGTGACTAATCTTTTGAAGGTGTTCAAAAGCATGCACTTTAAAGTTATTTTAAATTTAGAAATAACAGGGGTTTTATTGATTTGAGAAAAACAGTAATAAATAAAGAACTTGTCTTTGTAACTTTTAATTCACTTTATTTAAGATTTTAATTAACTATTTTTAATTCACTATTTGATCTGCAGCAACATCCAAGGTATCCTATTATCTGAGAAAAAAGCAAAAGAATGCAAATCACTGACAGTTCATTTGCACATCTTCTGGTCCACTTCAGGTCTTTCAGAATAAAATAGGTTTAGATTCTAATTATGTCTGCAAGAAAAATATATGGAAGATAATTTTAAAAACCACTTCAATGTTCAAATATTTCATTTTAAAATGTATTGCCAACAGGGAGATGAACTAGAAGATAATCCTTCAACAAGATTGAGCAATAATTGCAATTTGCTTAGTTTAAATTATAATCTTCTTTGCATTGCTTTAAATATAAATTATGTTCACTTTTCCTTATGTTCAAGTGTGCATAAAGATTTTTCAATTAATTCTAAGGAAGCGATTTTTAAAATCATGGTTTCAAAATATCAGCACCCAGAAATATATAGCAGTGGCAGTCCTGGAACATGAGTTCAACAACTTAGCAAAGAGCTCATCTTCAAGCACATCTTCGTGAATAATTAGACTTGATTACCATACCTTGTAAAACACATGGGAGAAGGGAAGCAGGGTCACCAATATCATTCAGTTCCTCTTGCAAACTTCCCCTACAGTGTTGAGTTCTTTAGGTTCATAGAACATATGCCATAGGCCTTATCTCCAGAGGTTTTGGGGAGATGTTTTCTCTTTAGAGATAGCCATTGTTTTTTCTTTCTGCTGTCTAGTGTTAATTTTTCATCCATCACTATCCTAAGAAAAGCTGGAGGAGCGTTGGAAGTCCGTTTCTTAATTTAGGCAACTCTGTTTCTTTTTCTTTCTACTTAAAAGAATCCTCTTACCAGTGAATTCTTGTTCTTCTGAAACACCCTGTGTCACCTTTACAATTCTTTCATGCAAAAAACAAGTTGTCATATTCTTGAATTGCTGGCACTTCTGACTGGTACTTCAGAGGGTTACCTCTTCCATTACTGCAGGACTGCTTCTGGAATAAAGCCTCTGCTTGTATGAGTATGGTTTTGTTTGTGCATCCTTATGATCTGCATTTGTGATTCTTTCACCTGCACAGCTCACAGGGTGTTTCCTATGCCCTTTGTGTTTCATGTGACCATATTTGTCACTTACTGTACTGTAGAAAAAGTTGTGGTTGATCCTGGTGAGTTATGAGAGAGACAGCCTTGAATTTTGATGGGAACAATACATAAGTTTCTCTGGCTTCTACTGTATATTGCTACCCTTTTCTACAAAGAAAAAAAATTCTGATAACCATACACCCCAGAATTGTGTGTATATTCATATCTGATCTAAACTTTGTTTTCTGTTTAAAGCTACACTGGATACTGGATAATGCTAATACCTGTCTATTTCCTTTATGAACTAGCTGTCCTATCCTCATAGCATTCAAGTGTATGAGAAGAGGGAAAAAAATTCAGACAAGTCCAGTTCTTGCTAAATGGTAGAACAGGTACATTAATTGGTGTTCTGTTACAATTCTTTTTTGTGCCTCTCATTTTTGTGCCTCTCATAATTTTGGCAGAAGAGAACATGGAGATATTGAGCAAGGCAGCCAATGCAGCAGGTATGCAGTCAAACGCAGCAGGTAGTTGTCAGCCCTCACAGTTCTAGTTCTGCCACTTAGTTACATAAATCATCCATCTTACACCACCTACTAATAAAGGACTGATATTTTTTGGATGCAAGAAAGTCCTGGAGAGTGTTTTGAAGTGATAATGCAGTATATTTCTCAGAACGAGTTTCTTGTAAAGGCAACGATTAAAGCACCAAATTACTAGCTTGAGAAAGGAGCATGCACAACAAATGGGCAACTTCTTCCTGAAGGTTATTGCAAAATGTTTTACACAGTGTAAACTAGTGATGGATTTTTTTCAAGTGTTTGCTGTGAAATGTTTTCTTAGTTGCTATTTTAATTATTGAGCGAACATGGAAGGCTTTGTAAACTGATTACAAACCAAAATAACTAGACTTCAGTTACACAGTGATTGCAAGATCAACCAAGCTTGAAAAAGCAGTTTTAAGATGGTTCAGAAACTCTTCAGTGAGCTGTGTTTTGACAGATGGCAAGATTACCCAATTGCCTACAACAAATGGTAGCATTTTTATGTTAGCATTAAGGCTGCTGTTGGTACAAATGCACTCCTTTAATTTGAGCTCTGAATATTTGAATATGCCAGTCTATTGGCAGGGGGAGGGGGAAAGAGGAGGGTAAGAGCCCAACTGTTAATTTGGTTACTGCTTTTATGTTTGGGATTTGTTCTGGTGAATTTAGTCATATTGACCAGCACCACACACACACACAAACACTTGTACTATGTTCATGCCAAGAGCAGCCCAGATCCAAGAGAGCTTTCTCATCTCTGGTGCCTCTTCTTTCTGCTCCGTTAGAGGGAATGCACTCCTCACCACACTCAAAAGGCTGGCCATGCAGATAATTTGTCCAGTAGCAGTACAAATGTCGCCTTAAACAACTCAAAGGTAAATGCTAGCAGAGCTTCAGCAAATGAAGAACTCTTGGTAGCTAGAGATTACTTTGCAGAACACGTGTAGGGACTGAAACAACAGAATAGGTGGAAGATCCTTGAATCCCAGGTTAAAGATGGTAGGTTTTTTCATAAATTTAATTTAACTTAAGTTAAAATTAATAAAATTAATTAAAATTAAGTTTTTTGAGTTTACAAAAACATAACTATTTAATCATAGATTGAATAGTTAAAGATGGAAAAGTCCTTTAAAATCATCAAGTCAAATCGTCAGCCTAGCACCACCACCATGTTCACCATTATACCATGTGCTGAAGAGCCATATCCACAGTTTTTTTGGGGTGGTGATCCTCCCAGGGATGGTGACTTCACTACTTCCCTGGGCAGTCTGTTCCAATGTTTTACAATCCTTGCCATAGAAACATTTTCTCTTAATACCTAAGCTAAACCTCCCCTGGCATAATTTGGGGCCATTTCCTCTTGGCGTGTTACTTGTCACATGGGAGAAGAGATTGACACTCACCTTACTACAACCTTCTTTCAGGTAGTTGTAGGGATTGTGAGGGTCTCCCTGAACCTCATTTCTCTGGGCTAAGCAATCCCAGCTTCATCAGCTTCCCCTCATAAAACTTGTGCTCCAGACCCTTTACCAGCTTCATTGCTTTTCCCTGGATGTGCTTCAGTACCTCAATGTCTTTCCTGTAGTGAAAAGAGCTGCACACAGCACCTGATGTGTGGCCTCACCAGTGCCAAATTGCAGGGCAATCCCAGCCCTGGTCCCACTGGCCACACTATTTCTAATACAGGCCAGGATGCCATTGGCTTTCTTGGCCACCTGGCCACTGCTGGATCATGTTCAGCTGCTGTGAACCACCTCTTCAAGGTGGTTCATTTTTCCAGCTACTCCTCCCCTAACCTGTAGCACTGCATGGGGTTGTTGTGACAAAAGTGCAGGACTCAGCACTTGGCCTTCTTGAACCTCCTGCAATTGGCTTTGTCCCACTGATCCAGCCAATCCAGATCCCTCTGCAGACCATTCTTACTATGCAGCAAATCAGTCAAACGTGTACACCTCTGCAGTCTGATTGCATCATTCTCCCTTTGGAAATTCAGAACTAGTACATACCATTTGACTTGAGGGTCCCAGACATCCAACCAATAGCATCAAAAAATTTTTATCAGATGCCTCAATTTTCGTATAAAACTGATAAGGGTGTTTATAGAAAGTTTGCTTTTCTATTGATGGCCAGCTGTGAGAAGACAAATTTTGGTTGGCACAATAGTGCCTGCGTTTGTCTTCATCAGTCAAATTAACCATGTTCCTAAAGTTCATAATCTCTAAAGAAATTCTGCCTTGTAATTTGATACTTTAGCAATAAGCATGTTTCTTTCATGTTTGCTGTAAAAGGAGAATTTTCTAAATTCCGTAGCACTAACTCAGAGAGATTGTGTGGTTGAATTATTTAGTGTATTAGTACACACTCTAAGTTTTGTCACTGGAATTGTGTAGCAACAGTCTTTGTCTCCTTAAAAAATATTCCTACATTCCCAATCTGTGAAACAGCTGCATTTATCCATCTATTCATTGTCATTAAACATGGTGTATTGAACTTGTTTCTAGTTCATTGTTAAAGCTGAGAGAGGAATAGTGTATTTGAGAGATACAGCTAACACTCCCAGTCTTTGACAGTAAACTACAGTGGGACTCACATCAGTACAGAGACAAAGAAAAGGTAGTTGTCACTTACACTGTAGTAATTGTGGTTATATTGATGTAGTCAATATTGATCCCACGGTCCTTGCCTTTGAAGACTTCAAATTCCAGCTGTTTTGAAGTACAAGGGAATGGCTAGAAGGTCATGTTGGAGCTTCCCCTTCTGATCTCCCAGTGCATGAAGAGGCACAGGGCATGCACATAGCACCAGAAGGTGTTAATGATGTTCTAAGCTCCTGAGTTTCTAGAGTTACAAAATGAATGTCACTTCCTTTTCTTTTCTCCAGAAGAACTAATAAAAGGAATAAGAAGACAGCAAAGTTAGGAGAGGTGATTTAGATCTCTGGACTTGAAAACAAGGAATGTACTGGGTTTAAATCATGAAATATTTAGCTATTTGCAGTCTTTGATTGCTGCCAGTGAAATGAACAAGTATAACAAATTGTAGAGTTTGACCCTAGGGATTTTATTGAAATATATTAAAACAGATACACTCGTCAGATGATTAATACATAAATAAGGATTTCAGCTAAGGTAGGGTCAAAATAATGATGGCTAATTCTAGTGATGTGCCAGAGATGGTGGTGGTCAGATTTATGCTTTAACAAGAGTTGAGAGGGTATAAAAGAAAGATGTTTTTAGGGTCAAGGAACATTCTACATTATCATGCTTTGACAGGCAATTTAAAGTCTGGGAAAGAAGTGTAATAGTAGAGTCAGAGACTTGGAACAAAGAGAATATGTCATCTGTAGTGAGGATTTCAGTCTTTGAAGTATTCAGTAACAGGTCTTTAGTTGCATTCTGGTTTTTTGTTTTGTTCAGATTAAGGGGGAGGCTTTAAGGCAAAGACCTGGCAGATAACCTCTTAATTTGGCAGTTTTTGTTGCCTGGCTAAATGAACTTCCATTTATGCCTGGTCATCTTAAGTAAGGGTTGCCATGGTCAATACAGAGAGATTTAAAGATCAGAGATGAAACCAAATGGGATGAAGAATTTTTTTTCATTTGCATAGAGGGAATGAATAAATTAGTAACATTGACTATAGTAGTAATCTTACTTCAGAGAGAGAGAAGTAGCAGAAGCAATAAAGTGCAGTGAATTATTTTCCTTATATTTTGCAGTAATAGTTAAAATACATGAGTATGTTGTGGGTTTTTTGGATTTTTTTCCCCTGTGTATTTTTATTCCCTGGTAGCACGGAAAGACTACTTGAACTGTTTTTCAGATAACTGTTGTCATGGAATGAGCAAACCTACGTTACCCCAAGTGCAAAGTAGAGTAATTACAATAAAAGGAATTTTGGTGGCATTATAGAGACATTGGAAGAGAAGAAAGTAATCCACAGACAGCATGAAATTGCATGAGAGTATCACAGTATAGCACTAAGATAGGGGTTTTTTTTCCCATATTTTTGCTCTAAAAGTTTAGATGCTGGGTTCATTCCTTAATCCCTGGTGATCAAGGTTCCTTAAGTTCCCCCTAACACCATGGAAGGTTGACTCTGTTTCATAATTAACTCAGCTAGACTCTTTAACATGGTGTCAACTTTCAAATGAACATGGTTGTGGGGAATTGAGTAATTCAGAAACCTAACTTATGCATTACCATTATCAGAGCAAAGTGTCCCAGTGTCCCTGACTCTGCTCATGGCCTTGGCCTCATTTTGTAGGCTAGTGTGAGGAATGGGCATGTAATGGGAGGTTGTGCAGGGTGTTGTTGACAGCATGAAGTGCTCATGTCTTAGGTTAGCCCTGCAAAACCCACAGCACCCTCCTTCCTCTCCTCCTGTATTTTTCCTTTTCCCTTTCTGGCTAACCAGGACAGATCCATCTGCTGGGAAAATCATTTCTTTTAGTAGGTCATTTAGAAGTTCACGTAAATTATTTGTCTCTTCAGAAGGATCAAAAATTTAAAAAAGAGAAAATAACATAATTACTGCCTATCCTTTTGAACATTGATTTGGGACCAGTAAAAGACTCAAAATGAGACTGGTGAGCTTTCTGTCAACTGTGTTCACTGAAAGCACTGTATCATTAAAGGACAGTGGTAGTAATTGCTTTGTGCCATTGCTGAACTATTAGTCTGCAAATGCTTGTTCATGTAATTTAATTTTTTTAATGTGTGAGTTGCTATTCCACTACGAGGCACGGAAAGTCGTTACTTGTGCAATTTGTCATTGTGGTTAAAAGCATCAAATAACCTGTATCCTCTACCACAGCAATGCATCTGTTTGGCCTCAACTGGCAGTTGCAGCAGACTGAAAATGATACATTTGAGAATGGAAAAGTGAATTCTGATACTGTGCCAACACATCCTGTAACAGTTCCTGCTGGAGACAGTGGTAAGTGAAATGGGCACTATATTTTTCCCCTTCTTTTGGAACATTTCCTTCCTTTGTGTCTTACTAACATCATCAAACTTTAACAGTTTTCCTCCAAGACTCTATATTTAATGCAAGTAAAGCATTTACAGAGCATTTTGTAAGTAATAGTAATTTTAAACAGATAAACAGGAACAAACAGTTTCTCCTACCTAGTATGTGAAGAGGCCTATGGATCCTGGGCAATAATGCTGATCTTACTGAGAAAGCTAACTGTCAACTAGAATTCCTCACAGGAATTTACATGTGATATTTGATGTGGATAGGAAAGGTCTCATCATATCCAGAGAAGCAGAACCTCTGTTTACTCTAAAATACATGATAATATTTTTATTGTTGGTGTGGGGTCCCCAGAGATAGCAGGAGGGTGCTGAGGTTTGGCTCAGACCATCCTGCCTTAGGGGCCTCGTGTTGCACAAATGGCCACAACAAAGCCAGGGGGCCCAAGGTGTCAGGACATGTTGTGTCATAAGGGGGACCTGGTAGGTAGCAAGAGTCAATCTTTAGGACTTTCAGCAAGCTTTCAATAGTTTTGGACAAAATATTACATGTGTGTGTTCCATCGTAATCACTTTTTCTAAAGTTTTTGCTCAGAAGAGGCACTTCAGGAATAATTTGCATATTTTTGAAGTTTCTCTCTTAGCTATGCTTAGAAGGCAACTCATGATCAAAGAGCTTTGTGTGGCACAATGACCTCACTATGGAATATCTTGGGTTTTTCTCTACAGAGGTTGATGCTTTCTTCTCTTTTTATTTTTTTATTTCTCTCTGAAATTTAATAGGTCAGGTATAATATGTACATTTGTTTTCTGAAAGTCTCTGGCATATAATGTTGAGTCTGCATCATCCAACCAATATATAAAACAAAAAAAAAAAAACTTTCTTAATTTTGTTGTAAGAGCTTTTAAAATACAAACCACATAAGGGGATTATTTTTTTATCGACCTTTTTCCATGTTGCCCTTTAAGATTCTCAAAACATTTAAGAGCTTGTGCACTTTTGGCTAACAGAGGCTTCAAAATCAATAGGTTTTGAATAGAAAACTTGATTTAAATGGTTGATGAATGCAGTGTTTGCTTCATTACACAAAAATCCATTTCCCCATTCACAAGGTACATCTGACCTCCCTACCACTGAGAAGGAGGAAGCCTCTGCCAGCAATTGATATCTTCAAAATTTTTCAAGTTATCACAGCTCCAAGTCATAGAAAAGTTATATCTCAGTTCTCTCCTTTTGTCATTTTTGTAAGCCTATGAAACTTCTCCAGTAGAACATTTTCTTTTCATTTCCTTTACCTTCCTTTACCTTTTTCTTGTACTTAGATAACCATTATCACTTCCTGTTTTCTTCTTACTTGTTTTGAATGAAGAGAAAAAAAGCTACTCTATGGTTATGAATATTGATGCTGCAGTGACAGCTTTTCATCCCATTGTCTTCTGCATTCAATAGCCAATATACTTTATTTTATAAAATATATTGATGTTTTTGTAAATATTCTATAAACACTTACTGAGTTTTTTCCCTTGATATTTTTTTTTAACAAACAAAAACGTGTTATACACTGCCTCAAAAATAAAAGGAAATAACAAGGATATCAAATACATTTTTCCTTCCTTATGTCCCTAAATACTGTTCAAGAGAACAGGGTTAATTCCACCCACTTAAAATGAATATGGTACGTGGTCATTTTTCAGCACGCATCAATACTGAACAACAGACAGGCCAGAGAGTACACATTTTAAACCACAAAAGAGGCACCAGTTAGGCAGAAGGGAAAGTGTGATGACTAGATGTGAAATGTGAGGAGCAAGGCCCCTGTGCTATCACACTGGTTACTGAAAGCTGTAAGGAAGAATCAATGAAGCCTTGATTCAGATATTTTGACAGCTCAACAACTTTCAGTACCACCCTTCTCTAGTCCCCTGGTAATGTCCTGATCCTCTGACTTGGATTTGAGAAGTTTCAACCACCTTAATAGTAAATGTGTATGAACATGACATTTCATGTTTTGGTTCAAAGCTGCATGTAAGAACTGTTACTGTTTAAAAAACGGAAAGGAATTGATGACACTATGAAGATCTTTCTTATGCTCATTGAGATAAAACAGGAAACAAAAAATAATTAACAACCTAACCTTAGGGTGACAAACAGCTGCTGACAGTTTTGAGAGAAGTGTTGGGGTGCTAAAGGGGCACGTGGCTACAAAGTAAAACCATCTTTTTTTTCAGTGAAGAACATAGGAGTCCATAAATGCATTACCTGCTGAGTGTTGAACCCCAGAAATAGGCATTCCTGGGAATTTGGTTAATGTGTTTGATAAACAGCATTTGCTCAAGCTGTCTAGCTCATCTTTTCAGTAGTATAAGGCAGTTGTTTTTCATTTGAAATTGAGAAATAGGGGAAGTTGCAGATCAATATGGCTAACAAGTGTTTATTGTTTAGTGATTACCTGTCGTCAGTGTGTGAATTTGTTCAACACAATATGCTTAAATTTGAAGAAAGAAGTAAAAAGTACTTAAATAAACTGAAATAGTGAATACAGATCCATCTTCTAGAATAACACATGAATATTATGAAAGGTTTAGTCCAAATTTAGAAAAGCATTAGACTCATCCTGAAAAGTGTTTAAAAGCTGGTGTCTTCAAGATCAGATATTTCACTGTCTCTTCTCAACAGCACTCTGATCAATGTGATAATCCTGTGAGACATTTTCAGTGACTGCAATGCCGTTGTGACACAGCTCTGATGATGATACCAGTTCCCACTCAAGGCCTCTCAGCAGTTCTTCTGTACCTGTTTAATTCAACAGCAGACTCAGTTCATCTTGGATGCACAATAAGTGGCGAGGATCAATCTGTGACCTCACCTGGCATTTCAGATTTTAATCTAGTTTTTTTTTGCAGTCTAAATGTTTGCCAAAAGGTTGTGTCAGTTTCTTCCATCAAATGATGAATAATGTAGAATCTGAACGTAAAAGACAAGGCTGACTTGTCAGTTCTTCAGAACACTTGTATGCAAACAAGTGAGCCTCACATGAACATGCTTATCACATTCAGATGGATTTCGTTCAATCTTTATAATAGACTAGCTGATGAAAAAAATATTCATTGGTAAAAACTCAGCAAACCCCAAGACTATAATGACAGTTCCATTTTTCTTTGTATTGTTTCACTCAAGCCTCACCTTCATGTGCCAGCTGCTTAAATACAGCATTGCTTGCTTACACAAAACCAAAAATAGGTAACCAGAGCTGTAGCGTTTGTTAGTATTGAATAAATGCTCTGATATTTAATGTAGAAATTATTATATTAGTTCTCTTGACTATTTGTGTTTATGAATCTATTATTCTTAAAATTGGTATGGTGCATTTTGCTTTTTCTTTTTTTTTTTCTTTTAATGTGAGACTTTATTCTGAGAAACCCTGTTAAAATGCTAGTGAAAAAAAAAGTATAGTTTAATGTAGATTCTAAGCCGTTTCCATAATGCTCCTCATTAGGGATGCTACAGCATTTTTAGTATGTAGGTATTTGTGGTATCTTTGCCTTTTTATTTCCAAATCATTGAATTCCTGGGATCTTCTGTTCAAAAGGATTGTCAGGTAACATTTTTCTGAGGTAATTCTAAATATTTGAAGATATATATGAAAGATGATTGGAAGCCAGAAAGGAACACTAATTTTTGATCTTTTTATTATTCTAAACCATCAGGAAAATTAGGAGGATTTGCACAAGAAAACAACACTATAGATTCTGGAGAACTTG
The DNA here is from genome assembly GCA_013397555.1 of Urocynchramus pylzowi. Lineage (NCBI taxonomy): Eukaryota > Metazoa > Chordata > Aves > Passeriformes > Fringillidae > Urocynchramus > Urocynchramus pylzowi. The sequence goes on from VZRH01003699.1 coordinate 1,146,081, forward strand.
ATATAGGCCGAAGAGCGATACAAGAAGTGCCCCCTGGGATTTTTTGGAGATCACAACTCTTCATTGATCAGCCACAATTTCTTAAATTCAATATATCCCTTCAGAAAGATGCATTGATTGGAGTATATGGTCGAAAAGGCTTACCACCTTCACACACTCAGGTGAGAGCTGCTTCCATTAAAAGTAGCACATTATTGAAAACCATGATCTTGTATCTTTTGTATCTTTTTTCTCTCTCAGGATTCTTTTCCATTTTGATGATTTTTATTTTTACTGTTTATACTTTATTGATCTCATGTGGTGACCAGAACTTTGGTAATACTCTGTGTTGGGATCTAGAATGGGGGTACATGGTATTCTTATTTATGAGCTGTTCTATTGCCTAATCAATGATTCTTCAGATATGGAGTTGTTTCATGCAGAATTTATAAGAACTGTTTTATTCTTTGATATATTCACATATCTTTAAAAACCTAAGAAACTAATATAGAATCTTATGGTCACACATAAGGTGTGGTTGAGAGTTCCTGCAAACAGTACATTAACCAAACTTCCAAACAAGAAGACAAGTAAATACTGCAGTATTTACAGCTTGGTTTCTCACTAAATAAAAACATAAAAGAAAAAGTATGTATCTACAAAGATACAGTGAACTGGGGTTATAAAAGTGGCAGTCTTCACTAGGCATCTAGTGTCTTGAAATTTTGTTCTTAAGTGTCCCAGAGGATTTATTCTGTTCCACCCCTCAGATTTCTAATGACACCTTTTATTGCATATGGTCAATATGCAATAAATATTGACCATATGCAATATGGTTACACTTCCTAGTAACAAAAAACCACTTTTTATCCATAGTGATAGAACAGTTAAATTATAAAAGAATGAAGAGTCTTCTGGATTGGCAGGAGAAACAGAGAATCAGTAGCTCAGATGGTATTTTAGCATTAATTGTATTCATATTATTTTAAAGTTTTAAGACCCTCCAGGATTAGATTTCTTTTAATACAGTATTTGTTCAAGTGCTGGCTCTCCATTTTTCCACCTGAATAGGTATTTTAGCTCATTTTCTTCTACCCCATTTGGAGAAACATCTTAGTGACTTTTATTTTGAGTGTATGGGTTTGCTGTGGTCACAAATCTAAGTATAGCAACCAAATGGTTTAACTGTATCAAAGCTTGACTGATTGTGTATGTCTGATACACAGTTGTAACAGCAAATCCATAGGTGCAAAATTCATATATTTTAATTCAGTCCCATTTTTTAAAATTTGGATTTTCATGCTACTGCACTATTCAATTTTTTTTTGTTTGTTTTTATACAGGTATAGCTTTTAAAATATGTATAATATAGAAATATATTACTAGTATAGTAATAATTATTACATCTACTTAACAGACAAAAATCACAAAGGAAGGGTCAGCAAGGCAGGTAAAGTCATGGAATGTTACATTAACTTAATTTTATAGTTTCATTTCCATTAAAGTACAAACACTTTACTGAATGCAGAAAGTGCACTCATGTTTACTTAAAAATTTGATCTTCATAATAACGATTAAATGGATTTTCTTCAGACCTTCACGTATGAACACCCACCCTCAGGCTGACAACAACCACATGAAATTCTAGCGTAAAGAAAATTGATTCAGAAAGTTATCAGCCATTTGAAACAGGGGTTTGGAATACAAATGCCATCTCAATGATAACAATAACAGGAGTTAGGAGAATACATGTGTGGCAAGAATGAATAAAACTGAAGAAGCTGATCTAGACTATGCACTTATATGAGAAGTTATGCAAGTAAGTATGTCTATTAAAAAATGATCTTTACTTGATTCCTTATCCTGTTTAAAGTTTGAAATAGGAGTGCCCTTTATCCAAAACCACAGAGATTACTAAATCTGTTTCCTGTCCTCTGTGTTACACAGACTCCAAGTTCTTACTAATGATTAGGTATGATACAACAGAGAGAATCAAATGTGAGTCCTGCTTGACATTTTGGATATACTGTTCCCAGGATATAGGTCAAGCTCTCTTGTCCTACTTTTGCCTGGTATATAATTAGAGTGTTTTTTACAAACTGTTGACTGACATTTGATACATTGAAAAATTAGGCATGCTTACTTATCAGTGCCCTAGTGAACTTATAAGCCTGCTAAAGCTTCCCAAGGGTACAGGTTTATCAGAATGTTTATATGGCCTTGAACCCAATGATGTCCAGTTAAAATGTCTGGGATAAAGCATGTATGTAATCTCCCGAAAATGCAGTTTCAGTAAGCGGTTGGGTTTTATTTGCAACCATGCTCCTTCATGTGGGGGAAAAAATGAAGTAAAATACATCTTGACAGTTTAGGCCTTTCTCCAGCAAAGTCCTAACACAGGACTTTGATGAAGACACAACTCATCCTGGTAAAATACGTATTTGACTGAAGTAGCTTATGTAAACAAAATAAGGTATTTTGGCAAAAAGACGTCTGATGAAATAGAACACTGAGGGGATTACAAGCATAAGTCCATTTATTGCTATTTTATTTCCCCTAACTCTTATGGCTTGTACTGAGAAAAGTTCCTAACTGCAAGCTGGGCATAGGTAACAGGGACAGACTAACAGCTGATGTTTGGCTTCACTGCATCCTTCTATTCCACTTCCATCCTTCACTTCCATCCTGCCCATTAGACAAGGCAGCTCACTCATGTGGCTCCAAGTGTCACAGGAACGTAGCAGACAAACACATGAATATCCATGCTGAGTTTGGTCAAAGGCCCATCTAGCCTTCTGTCTGTGATGGGGGCCATGAGCAGACACAGAGAGATCAATAAAGCAGCATGGTAGTATTGTAGTTATTCTTCCCACAATATGCTTTTGGCCTCCAGAGTTTAAGGCTGAAGGACTTTGCTGAGTCAGAGATGCTATCTTTGATTTGTCTACAGATCTTTGATAGATTGTTTTTTCCTGTGAATTTGCATAGTCACCTTTGAATCTATGGAGGCTTTTAGCATCTGTGACATTTGCAGCAGGGCTTAACTACACATCTCACACTGTATACCTCAGTGAGTTTTGAGACAGTAGCTTTTGTTTGACACTCTGTTGGTAGTGTTTTGGAAGAGGCAGGGCAGAATTTCTCATTAATTTCTTCTCCATGCCACCCTTGATTACTGGATCTCTAGTATTATCAGGGAGTTGTATTTTTTCCAGTCTGTTTTGTCATTCTTTTCATGAAAGCTTTTTCAGTTCTTTGGTTATCCTTTTGGGAATGTTCTCCCATTTTAATGCAGCCTTTTCAAGGTGTGGAGACCAGAACAGCACAGAACATTAGAGGTGTTTAACTATGATGGTTTCATTCAATGCCTTAATGATGTCTGCTTTTTTTTTTTTTTT
>VZRH01003699.1:1149494-1222735 GCA_013397555.1 Urocynchramus pylzowi
TTTTTTAATTATTGAGCTCTTATTTCCATAATCTGTCTACCATAGCTCAAAGATCTCATCCTATAATGACAAAAGTTGGCTCAGAGCCCATCTCTGGATGTGTAAAGCTAGGGTTGTTTCATGAGGACTTTGAAAAGTAGGATCTCACTCACATATATCACTTCATGTCTGTGTCTCTTGAATGCTATCTGCCCTTATCTTCTAGTCACAGAATGACAAGTGCTAATAACGAAATTTATGCAAATGAGCAACTGCTGCTTGTTTCTTAAACGTCAGTATTTGAATTTTCAGATTTTACTTTAAATAATAGAGAACTTATTACTTCTTGCACTCTTTCAGCATTTGTAAAGTTGACTTGTCACCTGTCCTACTCCAAAATCTTTGCTCGTATGCCTGTGATACCCTACATGTGTAACCACACAGCACAATTTTCTTTAGCTCCCTCCTTACACCTTTGGTATTTCTACCAATGTCTGTCTTCTCTTTGTCACCTTTGACTGTAATGCAAAACTTGCCTTGTACATTTGCCACCTTGTTCTCCACTTCTCTCCTGCACCCTTTGCCTGTTTATCCACCTCTTCTTTGTACCCAGTTAAAACCTGACAGCGAGTAAGAGGACACTGTAGTCAATATCTCTCCCTAACTGTACAACCTCTGGTGCCAATTATCCTTCTATTGCAGGGGACCTAATAAATATAATAAAGGTATGATAGAAATAAGCTTGGGAGAGATTCCAAGAAGTCTTAGTTTACACCCTTGTCTTTTAATAGGATTAATTTTATATAAACTATTCCTATCAATTGCTGAAGATTCTATTAATTAAACAATAACAGAATTCAGGAATTTTAACTCTTGTTCTGTCCCATAATCCAAAATAATAGGGATATAGCATGTAGGAAATGGTTTGATGTATTGTATTCAGGACAGAATTTTTGGGTGCTTTGCTTTATTCTCTTTAGGTGTCAAAATTAGTCTCAAGCACATCTCCTATTTGTGTGTCACAGACTGATCTGAGATGCATAGTTCTCTTTCTGGGGAATCATAAATAAATCAACCAGAAATAATTGACGGTGGCTGTCCATTCAAAACCCAATCAATGCAAGCCTGAAAGTCTTTGTGACACTTTCTAAAAATGTCAGTTCCATTGCAGCCAGAGAATCAATATGTTTATTTAAAGAGACTTTTAAGAATAAAAAAGAGACTTTGGACTAAAAAAGAGACTGTATGGAATGGTAGGGCAAATCATCACATTTAGACTTTAAGTAAAGGAAATTAATTTATCCTCATAGGAGGAAAATAAAAATGGTATAATTTTGCTTATGAAGATAATTGTTTTTCCAGTCTGTTTTTGTTGCCATGTCCCAAATATAAGAAAGCAGCCTTTAAAAGGGTTAGTTAAAATCAATTTTTTTTTTCTTTTTTTTGCTGGGGGACAGAATGAACAGTAAATTCCCTTCTGTATGGCTTTTTAAGTGTAGTCTAAAATGGTGTTCTGATAACAGCATATGTCCTTATTACATTACAAATACAAAATTGTGAATTGAACTGTGCTTGTCAGCCATTAGTGGCCAATCAAGTGGTGTAACCACTTGTTCCTGTATCAAAAATACAGTTTTAATCTGAAATTGTCCTTCTTCAGAAGTGGTCTCTTGCCATATATAAATTACAAAGTCACAACTAATGTCTATGAATGACCTGTTAAAACTCAGAGTTCCCTAAGCCTTCCCTTTTTAAAAATCTTAAAACCACCAGAGAGGCAGGAGTGAAAAAAAGTCAAAATTGTTTTTCTCTCTCTCACAAAATAAGATAAATATTTAATACTCTGACAAATGAGAGTGTTGAATGGTTTTGAATAATTGCTCTCCCAAAATAAACGCATTCGTTTCCATGTGGTGCAGCACATCCAGAGCTGCCAAGGCAGCTCTGATTCTGCACATCCTAATCACATTATGTTCTATCCTGCTCATTCAGACATAGCTGGAGAAGCATCTCAGGTGATTACAGAGTCCTATTAACTATGCATTTCCTTCACATCCTGCCTGGTTGCAAGATGATTCTGAATACTGGGGAGGAGCAATCTTACAATACCAGTGAATTTTGGCCTGCAATGTCAAGAAGAGAACATAAGTACTTAAACCCTTGCTCCAGGACAAAGGCTATCATATTTTCTTTTGTCTCAGGAGCAGTTTCTGAAGATCATAAGTCAGGATGGAAAATCACTGATCCTCTGGTCCTGGGAACTGATCTTATCCCAGCTCAGGTGGATCAGTGGTTCCACATGCTGGCCTTTATTTAATAGACCCTGGATGTAATTTCATTTGAGAGAGATCTTCAACATGTGGAAAAATTGAAGGTTTATGTGCTGAAGTTCACCTCATATGATAAACATGTGTCACAGCAGAAGCGAAACTTTGAACAGTCTTAGAAGTAAAAGCAGAGACCCTCTGCTACAAGCAAGAATGCTCTTTAATTTTCCTACCTGTTTCATTTTGCTCTATACATATTGATCTTTACATGTTCAACATGCAGAAGACAAGTTTCAAGCCATGAGAACAGACTCCAGATAGTGTAAAAACAGTGTAGGGCCTGGAGCAGTTTTAGCCCTCCGGGTGCCATTAGCCCTAGTTAAGGTGCATAAATGTGCATAACATGCATAAAAACTTGTGTTGTGAGTTTGCTTGTTTTATCAGCTGAGATGCTGCTACATTTTTCCAAGCCCCATGTTAGTTGTTAAAATACAGTATGTGCTGTCCATTGACCAGAGATACCATGGGGCTTGGTCAGTTTATCATTTTTGATAGTTGCAGTGTTTTCTGCTTTCCTTGTCCTGTTTTGAGCTTCTGTGATGAGAGGTAAAGCTCGTGCTCTCCTTCCTCAAAAATTCCAGACTGTACAAAAGAGGGATTGAGCAGTTAATCCATCATCTGAAATTAAATGAAGAAAAGTAGATTATTGGTATTGGATATTATTATTATTATTAGCCCATATGTATGTAACACAGTTTGAAAGTTAGCTCTCACCTGTAATTAAGGTGCCAGTCATGACTGCAGACTCATTTCAACTGCTATTTTCTTCCCCCGGTGTATGTAATGGGTTCATTGGCCACTTTCTACTGAAAAAATCATTCTAATAAGCATGAGACTAGTTTTATTTGAATGCTTAGCAAGGAGCAAAGAAAGAAGAAAGGGTTGGTTTCAGCTCCTGCTTCCCTGCTCCAAAAGGAAACTCTTGGTCTAAATACAAGCATATTGTCAGGCTGGTGGCATGGTCATCCCATGGTGCCTTGTCAAGCTCCCATGTGTGCTTTGTTGCAGTATGACTTTGTGGAGCTCCTGGATGGCAGCCGGCTGATTGCGAGGGAGCAACGCAACCTGCTGGAGTCGGAGCGAGCAGGACGGCAGGCGAGGTCTGTCAGTCTCCACGAGGCAGGTTTTATCCAGTATTTGGATTCTGGCATCTGGCACCTGGCCTTTTATAATGATGGGAAAAATGCAGAGCAGGTGTCTTTTAATACCATAATTATAGGTAAGCATAATCTTTAAAGCTCTTACCAAATGCTAGCTTGGGGTCAGGTTTTTTAGGAATTCATAGATAGGTTTTCATAGCTAAATGATCTGACTGTTTATTTTTCGCAGGTTTTCCATTTATGTGTTTCTTTTGCTACTCAGAATAAAACACAGAGTATATATTTTAATTTCTTGATCTAAGGCGTAAAGGTTTTAATTTCTTAGTCTAAGGCATAAGTACTTCTAGTGAAACAGTGCTCAAAAGTAGGATGCTGTTTTGAAGTATTTGTTAAATGGCACAGGACTGGATTTTAAGTATGGAGCTCATATAGTTTTACACTTACCATTTTAGCCTTTTTGTTGGAATATAATGTCCTAAGATACTGGGGGCATCAGCAGTAGAAAATCACAGCAAAAACAAATGTAAGCACTTCTTGGAGTGAGAACAAGCTGTCAGTCAGTAGTGGCTCAAATGATAGCTACTTCATGCAGTGGGCACCTGTGAATTATCATTCTCTTTTTTCTTTTAGAGTCTGTGGTGGAATGCCCCCGAAATTGCCATGGTAACGGTGAATGTGTTTCTGGATCCTGCCATTGTTTTCCTGGGTTTCTGGGCCCCGATTGTTCGAGAGGTAAATCAACCCAATGCTTTTCTCAAGTCAGTTTAAGTGAGCATGAAGACAAACACATCAGAAAAGCAACATCTCAGATGTTCTTCTCTATAGAGCTTTGGTGAAGATCTTTATTTTGATTGTTGTGCTGTGCTCTGTTCCACAGCAGCCTGCCCGGTGCTGTGCAGTGGCAATGGGCAGTACTCCAAAGGACGCTGCCTGTGCTACAGTGGCTGGAAGGGCACCGAGTGTGACGTGCCTACGAGTCAGTGCATCGATCCCCAGTGTGGGGGACGGGGCATTTGCATCATGGGCTCTTGTGCCTGCAACTCTGGGTACAAAGGAGAAAACTGTGAAGAAGGTAAATAAGTAAATATTTTTGCCAGCACCAGCTGTTGTTGGTCAGGTTAACAGCTGGCACATCTGGCTCTATAAATTTTTCTAGATTTAGATCTTATGCACTAGCCCCGTTTCTTCAAAAATCATTTTGCAATACTACAAATCAAGTTTTGGAATCACTAGTATCACTGAATTATTGTACTCTATTTATTCTCAAGTAAGCAGTGGGAAAATTCAAAGTAATGTACATGTAATGCTTTTGCTTGCCAGTATATTTGGGTTTCATCCCGCTGAAGTCTGCTAAGAAGAAAGCACATGAAACACATATGTAGGAATTCTTATTGAATATTCCAAGTATAAAGTAATCATTAATTTATTGCTTTTGTTAGTAGTCTTTTCCACTGACCAGATTGTGCAAAGTGTTGATTCGAATGCATTGGGGGAAAAATGATGCATTATTCTTGTATTCCAGAGATATGCATAATAATATTCATTCTGGTCTGGTTCAAAATGCAGTTCATTTTCCATTCTATTTTTTTAGGGAGTAAAAACTGCTATTTTCTTCCCCAATCAAATTGATTTTATTGATCTCCACATACAAAGTAATGCAATTAAGTCTCTGGAATTAAATTTTCAGACCATTGACCCTACAAGTGTAACGTTTTATTGAGTCAAATTGCTAAATTAAATCTCATCATCTAAAGCACAAGTGAATTAAGATAGATAGCATGCAACTCATTCATTTCTGAAACAATTTGGGGGTCCTGTATGTCTGTCAAAACTATATGGCAGTGGATTGGGTCAGTTGTACCAGGGAATAGTGCTGCAGAGAATCCAACATTTACTACATTATGATTAGGCAGAATCAAGATCACTTGCATAAGACCCAAAGCCAGTCTTCCTGTAAGTCAGAAAAATGAGCAAACCTTGATAGATTCTCCATTGATTCAGTGGTAACCTGTAATTGTTTTGATGTTAGTTATGTGCATGCACAAAATTTACAGGATCAGAAAGTGGTGTGAAAGGGAGGTGTTCTTGCAAGGAAAATTGCAGCTATGCTAGACATGACAACAAAGAGTGATTTACCTTGTAGCCAGAGAAGGGAGGCTGGCACAAAGAGATCTTAGTCCACTCTGTCTTTTCCTCATTCATTGCAATGAAAGAAAGGTGAACTTCTCAGCTTCAGCATACTAATGTTTGCTTTCAAGATGGGTGCAATGCTGCCTATTTCATAAGGTCTTGAAGTGTGAAAGAAGCCCAAAAGTGCTGTTAGCACCAATGGGTTGATCACTGCTGCTAGGACTGACAGGTTTAAGCTGATCTTTCTCCTCTCCCTGCAGCGGATTGCCTGGACCCAGCCTGCTCCAGCCACGGTGTGTGCATCCACGGCGAGTGCCACTGCAACCCGGGCTGGGGGGGCAACAGCTGTGAAATCCTGAAGACAATGTGCTCTGACCAGTGCTCTGGTCATGGCACCTACCTTCAAGAGAGTGGTAGCTGCACCTGTGACCCCAACTGGACAGGTCCAGATTGCTCCAATGGTAAGAGTTAAAAGCACTGGCATTTTATAAAATGTTGATGTCTTGAATAGCAGCATTTTAATGACATTACTGTGTTAGGACCTGACCTGCTGAGCTGATTGATCTCTTTGATTTGACTTCAGCATGAACTGTAAATTGATTCAAAGGTTCAAAATAATTGATGAGTTTGAAGGATTTGAAAATGAATGTATTTGTTTGTATCTTTTAACTGCCTTCATCTGGTAACTTACCCATTTCACAAGCAAGCTCAGATGTTCTTTGCACGCTATGGATATTTCCTAATACATCTACTTAGAAACTTAAGACTACACTAGTGAAAGCAGGGGCATTCACATTTTAAGAATCTCTCTAGCTAATTTGAGGTAATTTTCCTGAAAAACAGATAGCATTCAAGTTTGAAGGCAAAGGGAATGCAAGAATGAGTCTTAAACAGCTTTCGAGGCAGGGAGCAGGCTGCCAGGGTAGAAGGAGTTGGTAGGAGTGAAGAAGCAGAGGAATTTCTTGAAATATGGAACTGAGCTTATTAAAACCATGAGCTTAGAAACAAAAGGAGAAAACTGGAGGTACTAGCACAGAGAGCAGAATCTAAATATTTATAATGTATGACAGCAGCTTTTTGACAAATTTGAGTTTTTAGAATCTTGTTTGGTAGCCACATATCAAAAAAGAAATCATGTCTAACTGTGAGACATGTATTTGTCTAAACCAGTTCATCTAAGAACTCAGACGTTTTGTTAATGAAAACTGAACACATGGCCTAGCTGGGTTCATGCCAGCTTATGAATAAATATAACTTTTTCATGAGGAACCATCTTTTTGAAACAAATGTACTTCCTGACCAGGATCTGTGATACTTCATAATGGTTTATGCATACGGGAGTGATAGAGTTCCAAACATGCAAGAAAAAGTGACAAAGAGAAGAAAATGTTGTCTTCTGTGAATTTTGTTTAAAAGAAAAAAATCCTTTTCTGTTTCTAGCACTAAAAATGGCTATTTGTGTTAGACCCTGTCTAGTTCTCAGGCAAAACATGGATCCCCTATTTACTGACACGTTCTCTGCACTTCTTTTGATGACCAGTTATGCTCCATCTTTTACTTATGTTTCATGGAATGATTTGTCATTAAAATAACATAAAATGTTTCTGATCTCAAGTGTGTCAGACTCACACAAGGATGTTTGTAAGAACATGCAGAGATTATTTGCTGAAGCTGGGCAAAATGACCTTCAGAGCAGTACACTAAAAAAAGTAAATCTTTCCCATAAACATGTTGTTAAGCTGTTAGATGAAGAAAAGAATGAGTTATTTCCATCAGAGGGTTTTATAGGTTTGAAATCAGCAGAGCTTTCCTCTATCTTCATCAGCAGTTTGTCCGTTAATTAGCCCTTCAATTCCACTTCAATTAAATTAACTCTAATTAATAAATTCATTACAAAGATTGACGCACCTTGCTCAAAGCTGGCGTGCTAAAAGCTGATAAACACCTTCACCCTAATGAAAAATTGATTAGATTGAAGAGAAATAAACCTTTCTTTCTCAGAGCTGCAGTGACGTTTTGTGACTCTGAAGTTAATCAAACCATCTTGCATCTTTTAATCAAAAATTTAATTCAAAGTAGATATAAAATGCTATATAGTTGGTGGGGGAAAGGAGGGGGAAATTACAGCTGTCTTTCTCCATAAAGGCTTTGGGCTGTTTCTTACGGGAAATGTCACAGTTCCTTGATACTGTGTTTAATGTTCCACAGCACTTTGAGGCAGCAGAGAGAAAAACACTGTTGATCAGGAAACTGGAAACCTTTCTTGCACTGAATGCAAGTTTCTTTTGCTCTTAAAAATAATTTTGATCTTTTATTACTGAACTACTTGCTGTCTTTAACAAGAAAAAACCCCTCCATTTAGTATTTCTATGAACCGTACATGGCTACAGCCAGCTGTACACCAAGGAACTAAAAAGTCCCTCAGGCTGTATTGTATCTCTTTGTTTTTCTGTTTTCTGCTTAGCAGAAGTTTGCTGGAGTCTGACTAAATGAACCAAAACGATAAATGCAAAATCTAGCAGTGTAAATTATCATCTTGTATTAGCTGAGACTTAATATGTGTTGTTTGGCCTCTGACTACCTTTGGCTGTTAACATATTTTTCAATTATTCTATCAGATAGAAGATCCTGTTACTATATGTAAATGACAAGTTCAATTGCTGTATTGTGGATTTATTTTTTTAACAAAGTATTATTGAAGCCAGACTGTTCATAGCTGTCAGTGATACAAATTTACTGAAAGTAAAAGAGTAAAACGATCTTTTATACTTTACAGATGTGTCAGCATAGTGCTAATTTGTCTCACTAAGGCTGATTCTTTATAATGAAAAATGTGTCAGTAATGGCACATTTCAACTTTGAAAGAAAGCAGGGAGAAGAGTATGGAGGGGAAACCTTGCTAATTTGAACTTCGTCATACTAGATTTTCACTCACCACAGACAATGATCTAGGTATACCTTACATTTTGTCACTGTGAGTACAGTGTACCTTCTGGTAGCTGTGAGTGCCATATAATCTAAGATACAAAAGGTTACTCTTAAGACATCAAAGAAACATGCTTGAAAATTACTGCAAGCTAGCAAAAGAGCTGCAAACACTTAAACATCACTAAAGTCTGCCGGCTAACTAAAAGAGCATAAGCAAAGAGATAAAACTCTGCTCTCTATTGAAGATGCGGGTGTTAGACTGGTGGGTGCTGCTGCCTATAATCTGTCCCCAGTAAACTTCTCCTGTTGAAAAGCAAGTTGAGTTAACATTCAGGCAACGCAGCCAAGCCCCCACTCAGCACTCACCGCAGCTGGCTCAGCGACAGGGGCAAGAAAGGCTCTTTTGCAAGGTTTTATTCCAGCTGGGTATCACATGGAGCTGGAGGGAACCTGGCAAGGAAGAGAGCAACCGCGTGGAGCAGGCAGCCTGAGAAGGGCAAGGGGTGGGGGGCGGATCTGAGGACAGGGCGGTGGGCTTCGGTCTCCAGGGGAAGGGGCGGCCACAGAGACACCAGGCCAGCGAGGGCACAGGGAAAGGAGAAACCGCCACACAGAAGGCCGCGAAGGGGTCTCTATTCTGTGGAATCTTACGTGAAAATGTCTTTCACAGTACATTCCTTTAACTTTCAAAGATTTTGCCTCTCTTATTCTTCACACGTCGAATTGAAAATTTATCGCTTCTAACTCGTGCGTTCCCCTCTCCCCGCAGAGATCTGCTCGGCGGACTGCGGCGCGCACGGCGCGTGCGTGGGCGGCGCGTGCCGCTGCGAGGAGGGCTGGACGGGCGCGGCCTGCAGCCAGCGCGCCTGCCACCCGCGCTGCGCCGAGCACGGCACCTGCAGGGACGGCAAGTGCGAGTGCAGCCAGGGCTGGAACGGAGAGCACTGCACCATTGGTAGGCCGCCTGTGCTTCACCCCGCCCCCGCTGCAAAACGCAGCCTGCCTGCCAGCCAGCCAGCCGGCCGGCCGGCGCTGCTGGTCGCCTCTGCATAAGGAGTGTGTTGCTTTGAAGAGGGTGTCTTCAAAGGGAATGTTTGCATGTGTCAGTCTGTGGAAATGAGTTGATGTTTTAAGAGAGGAAATGGTTATGTAATGGCTGATCAGTTCTTCATAGCTGGTTTGCCATGAAGAGAAGGTGGAAGAATTTCCTCTTCAGTCTTTTCCCTTTAACTGCCTTTCACTGAAGGGGAGGTTACTTTTATTTTGAACGGTAAATAACTATTTGATTTGTGCTTTTCTATTTTTATGTGATAGCTTTATGTCTTTTGAAAATGAAGCTTCCTATTGTTTTTCTTTCTTTTTTTTTCTCTTTTAAGGAGAAGAAGCACTAAAAAGTGACTTGCCTACATAAAAATGTCACTTCCACCATGTAAAAAATGTGATCTAACTGCCCAAAATAATCTTCTTGTCAACATAATGTTCTATTTTAGAATACTATCAAATTTCTTACGTGTCAATAACGTAACAGCAGTTTAATGCAGCTGATTGGGAAGAAGCCATCCTTATTACAGCATCTGTGTTTCGGTACCCATGTTAGTTCTAGTGCCTGAAAACCTTTGGAAGAAGCTACTGTACCATTATGAGTGGAGCTTTTCTTACCCAGTCATTTACAGACCATATGTCCCATACAGAGCAGGATATCCTTCTCCACTACACAGCTAGCTTTGACAGTGAGCTAGCATGAGAAATCATGCATATAAATAGGAGGACTGAGAAAAGGTGGAGCTGTAGCGCTGAGAAATTCCGTTCCACGCTAATGCCCCTTTGTGCAAGGTGCTGCAGGTCTGTAACAGTGGAGTAGAGTCCTATCCAAACAATTTCTGTCTGGCAGAACTACATAGAAAAGCTTCAGCATGACAACAGGTAGGAAGCCCAGGCAGAGGAATGCACGTGCAATGCTCTGCACACAAGAGATGACTAGTTTGTGCTTTGGTGAGTGGAGAGCATTGCGTGAAGCTCATTAGATGCTGCGCCAGGACTAACCACGTGACTGAAGTAGTTATGGGGCACATCTCCCAAGTATGAGAAGCATCATGGCTAAGCACTTTGAGGTGGATTGAACTGGCAACAAAAGAGGTAGCCACAGGTCAGACAAAGGCAAGCATAACACTGAGTGATGAGGAAATCGTGGATAATCTGAACAATCAAAAAAAGTCGAATAAGTAAAAAACCCCACATGGTTCTGTGTTTGGTTAGATGGAGGAGAGATGGAGAGATGGTTAATGCAGCTGATGTAGCTGAAGCAACAGGATAGGACAGTAAGTCTAACTGCAGTGGAGCTGATGGATGTGAATGTAGCATGATTTGCTTTTGCCACAAGCTAAAAAGAGCCTGAAGAATTTCAACTTTCGTGGAAGTTTTGGAAGGGCTCTAACTCTGAATGTGTTAGCACAGCTAAGCCATAACAGGGACATGAGTATCTGGAAAATAGCAAAACCCAAGCTGTGCTCCCAGGTATTTTTGCAGCCCTGGCTGAGGAGAAGGTGGTTGGTGGTGCTGTAAGAGCAGCAGTGTTAAGAGCTTTGAGGGCAAGGAAAATGAGGGTCTATTACAGCTGTATTAATTAATACCCACATCACTGTGCCCAGAAGATGAGGCAACATTTTCTTTTTTAGAAGGGAGTCAGGTGTGACAGTAATAAGATTGACTTCAGAATTATTTTTTACAGCAATCACAATTGATTTTTAAAGGTTGGTTGGTTGGTTTGGAGTTTTTGTTAGTTACTAATGAAATTGCTCAAACATACGAGGGAGAGGTAATCAAGATGCATCTGCAGAATCAGAGGGAGAATCAATAGGGTTAACGTTTTTGAGGAGCTTCCAGAAAACATGCTGACAAAGAGAGTAGAGAGGTGGGGAGAGAACTGCTTTCTGAACAATAAAAGAAAGTAAATATTTAGAAGTCGGATGAAGCCTTTCCCTTGACTGCTTTAACTTGCCAACGAGCAATTACTCAGCAGATCACTCTGCTGTTGGTCTCACTGACCTTGGCAGCATTTCAAGGGTTGTAGTTATACACGGATGAACTGCTCTTGAACAATTTTTCCAACATATTAAGCACAAACAAGTTTTTCCTCAGCACTGGGCAAGCAGGTCTGTCTTCCCACCTGTTTATTCTTTAAATGGGTGTTTGCTTTCTGGCTGCTGCTGTAAAGATAGTTTGATTTGTTTTTATTGCCCTTACAGCCTCCAAGGCAAGTAAGGAGGTACAGGCTTTAGCCTGCTGTTACATTTATTTTTTTAGACCTGTTTCTTTCCATGTTACAGAGAATCCAGGTCATTTTATTGCTCATTTCCAACAGTATTTCAACTTAGTGGGGGAAAAATTGCTGCCTCCTTAGCTTGGCAGATGAAGAGTCAATTTGCTTTTCTCTCATCTACCCTACAGTAGGTTGTAGCTCTTTCTGAGCAATAAATTTCAAAACACAAGGGACTTAAGAATGTTTCTCTATGTGAACCAACTTTTTATTGTCACCCTCCCTATGTAATCCAGGCATTTTATGCTACCTACAACTCTCTAGTTAGTAGCAGAATATTTGCATAATTTGTTCTATGTGTATGAAAGACGCCTACTCACTCCCCCTTTATATGTCTAAAAATAAACAATTGCACCCTTCTTATTTCTAAAAGTCATTAACCGTTTAGCTGAGGTACTGTGAAGTATTTTAGAAGTGCAAATGTGTTTCTTTGTTGCAGCTATTAGCTGGAAGCCCTATGAAGAGCAACAGCCAAAATTAACAGGTTCTTTGAGAAAGGAATATTGCAAAGAAACTGTAAATCTTCAGGGCAATTCACTTTACTCACTTTTTGGGAAAGGAATAGCCCTCCTGATCTCTGGCTGAATGTACAAAATGGGGCAGGTGTGTATGCATTACTCACAGAGGCACTAACTGGAATATATACTGAATTATCTGTATCCATAACTCATTTGATCAAAGAATTTATGGTATTTTTGTGAAGTATGAATGCCATTCAAAATGGTAAAAAAAAAAAAGTTTTGTACCTCAACTGACATTTTTGTCTTCTTAAATGTCTTCTTACAATGCAGACTGTCTGTCCAGTCCCATTTTCAGTTAGCCCTCTGTTTGCATTGTAAGTTGGTATGTGTCAAAGCATGGAATGAGGGAAAACACCAAACCTGTCTCCTTATTAAAGCAAGGTAGTCCTTAGTTGTATTTCTCTCTAATATCATTTAAATCTTAGATTGCTTCTTGAGTTATGCTGATTTTTACGTATACTTCAAAATATTTAAATGGAATTTAGTCAGAGGAAATTCTAATTACTCTCGACTGTCAGATACCTATTTCATTGATTTCTTTTTTGTAATTTCAGTACTTCAGGATGTTGGGAAGAAAAATTGTAGGTGATTGCAAAGGTTTGCTTTTTTTTGTTCAGAAAAAAAATTTAAACATCTCCTTATCTGGGTTCAAGATTAGGGTTTCCCTAAGGCTGAAGATGACAGGACTGGATTGGAGAAATAATATACATATGCATTTTATATACTTTCATTTGTGATAGAGAACAGAGTAGATCAAATAAAGCAGGGAGGTGGGGAGGTCTATTTGTTTGAAGCAATGTGTGTAGTAAGGTGGACAAGATTGTTTGGACTAATGCAGTAAGGCTGCTGTCTATTGCTGATAGCCACTGTTCTGTTATGGGCCTTTGGCACAGGGTAGTGCAACTTCCATTCCTCACCTGATGTCAGCCACACTTGTGAGCCACTGCCTTTGCTCTGAATGCATCCTTCCACATATTTATGTCAAAGATGTTCAGAGATAAGTACATGCTCAGCATTTTGATGAATGAATCTAATAGGAATTAGCAAAACTCAAAACTTGGTGCTATTTTTTAGCATCTTAGAGGTTTCAACTATATATAGGCAATGCATGTTTCAAGTGCTAAACAATTTAAGGCACCTAAGTTGCTTATAATCTCTTCCCTCTAGAGAGCTGTAGTCGTAAAATCATAGGATGATGGAATAGTTTGGATTGGAAGGGACCTTTAGAGGTCAACCCCCACTGCAGTAAGCAGCATCATCTTCAGCTAGATTTGCTCAGCACCTCATTTGCTGAGAGCCTTACCTAGCCTGGCCTTGAATGTTTCTAGGGCATTTACCAACTCTCTGGGCAGCTTGTTCCTCAAGTCTAGTTTGAATCTACCCTCTTTTACTTTAGAACCATGCAGCCTTGTCCTGTCACAACAGGCACTGCTAAAATGGCTTAATGTAATGTTTTACAATTTCCTGTATCCCCATGAGAACAGGTTAAATCAACAGTTCACTGCAGAGCTATGGAAAATCACCTGTCAATTGTTTATTTGGTCTGCAAGTGACATTCATGAGTCTGAGGTGAGCATCCATATATTATTTTTTGAAGCTCAACCTGCATCTCAATGGGATACAAGACAGCAGATGCACAGCTGGTGCCCAGGTGATAGCCTGGATGAAAATCTGCTCTGTAATTAAGTTTTCATAACCAAGTTGTGCTAAAGTATGTTTTTGTTTCCTTTCTGTCCTGGCTTGCAATGAGTTCAGTGACCCTCTCCTGTCTGAATAGTTGTTTTGTGAGATTGGAACAGATATTATTTCAGAAAGTCTATTATTTTTTGTGATATAACTGTCATGTACCATGAGTATATAAGGTAACTGTCATAGGAAGCCCATAAATATGAATGCTTTTCCAGCTGCTTTTCCATTAAACTCTGTTAGCTGAATGAAATTAGTAAATAATTATGTTGGTGGGGAACCTGCTATATCAATGTGCTGTGTAACAACTCACTTTTACAATGCAGCCTAATTTTTTTCTATAGACTAAATTAGTTTTATCATAATCTAAATTGCAAATTTGCCAATTTGCATCAAAACTATGCCTTCTTGTTCAGAATTGTCAACACCTCTTTTTTAAAAGTCTTTAACATTAAGCATGGGTGGGTAAGACCATCTGTTTATAAAGCTTGCCTGCAGCTCCATTACTTAACACAAGACAGGTTACAGCTGTTTAATTGTTATCATGTTGAACGATTATCTTTCGATCCAAAATTAATATTTGTATATGTATGCATGGAAAGCATATCGCTGAACATAAATGAGCTAATGTCATAAATGAGCTAATGTCATTAGGCATTCAAAAAAATCCCTCAGGAAGGCTAAAGTTAGCATCATGGTACGTCCATGCTACTTTTGATTGCCACATGAGGCTGCTTTACCTGGTGTGCAGAGCTGAAAATCAAAGTCAGTGGTGGTTCACTGAGAAGTGTGCAGCTTATGTTTATATTCCAGTGAGAACTGGCATCTGATTGGTTTATTTTCTAAGAATTTCCCCTAAAATTTCGATGAGAAAAAAAATAACAAGGAACAGCAAAATATTTATTTTAACCTTCTTCTTTGCATGAGAAACAGTAGCATGACATTCAAATCAATCAAGCCAAGAAATAAATTTCCTCAGCAAGGAATTTCTAGTTTCATCTATTTTAGAAAATCAGGAATATCATTTGGTTTAAATATTCAGAATTATGAAAAAAAAAAATAAGTCTAGAGCACTTTCCCACAAGTCTGTTTCCCTTAGCACAGACTGTTCTGGTGACTGATTAAAATGGTTTTCTGACTGGGGACAAACATGAAGGCATCAGTGTGCTGGTTTTCCATGTGACCACAGTCAGATCATCATAAGCACCAAAGTACAGCAAGTGTTGAGGAATGCTGAGACAGAATCTCCTCCAATAAGTTACATGGTCTGCACCTGTTCCCTTCAGCACGTGTTTAGCTTGGGGCTCCTTATAGTGCAGATTTCAAATATGACTGTAGGGAAATAACACTTTATCTCTGTATAAAGATCAGAGAGCAAGTAAAGACAAATGTGTTCCTTCAGTTAATTAAATGAAATGCTTATAGAAGACTTGGTATGCCTGTGTATCATTACACTATACATTTTTGACACATGGGCTTGACAGAGTAAGTCATGAACCAGTTTGAGGGCTCGATCTATCTTCTCTACATTTGCACGTTAGCAGCACAGGTAACCAGCCTTATGATGGCCACTGGCATTTCAGTGCTGATGCTAACTGGCAAGCATGGCTCACTTTCTCAGAAGTTAAAATCCCTGACAATAGTCACATTTCAGAGTGGTTTAATGTGTCACATATTTATTGTACCTTATTGCATGCACAGGAGTTTTGCATAAATTTTATGATTCTTTTGAAATTTTTTGTCCCTCAAACTATAATAATTACTTCTGTATGAATGTATTCTGTAATAATCAAAATTCTTAAATCTTTAGTTATGGGTTCATGGAATCATACCTGAATACAAGTTTCATCTTAAAAATAAGATTGTATCTGAATGAAAATATGATCTTTGACATTCAAAGAGTTTTTATCAGATAAAATCAATCAAATATTCAAAACTAATTTTATCCAGTTTCAGTTAGTTCACCACAGTATTGTGAGTGAAACCCTAGTTTCAAAACACCTGATTGCTTTGCAGTTGTGATTTTACAACAATATTTATACCTATACCCTCAATACAAAAAGCCTACGAGGAAGAGATTATGACTTTCTTGGCATCCAGAGGACTGATAATCACAGTTTAACAAGATTTCATGAAATTTAGGTCAAATTTGAGTTTTATATTTTCTGTGCTTAAAGGGCTTGTTATTAAATTGCCAGGCCAAGCTTTGAATATGCCAAATATTTGTACATTTGGTAACCATAAAAATACTCAATTACCAGGTGAATTTAAGATGGAGCACGCATTTTTCGAACTATGAAAAAAAAGTGAGTTATTGGTCAGGCCTTAACATACTTCAAGACCAAGTATCTCAAATACAAATTAACTGTTAGCATACTTTAAATTGCTAATTGGTTAATTTACATTTAAATGAGGACCACATGTGAAGTTCAAGTTAGGCACATTTTCAGAAAGCAGCAGAATCCTCTGAGATGTGAAGAATTTTAAAGCCTGTTGTGAAGCTTATTTGAGCTGAAGTGGCCAGAGAGTAAGTGCTTTTGTACATTGTATTGTTTGTTGCATGCTGATCAGACCTCATTTTGTAAATACTTTCAGTGAGGAAGATGGAAAGAATAATGCTTCCCATCCTGATCCATACCCTAATGTGTTTTCAAACTAAATTTATCTTTCATGCAGTTCTTGATGTGAGTGCCAGGTTTTTACCTGTATCTGAGGCACGTCTTCACAAGTTTGTTGATTCAAATGAATTTTTTCAGCCTGTACATGTGGGATAGTTGTAACCCCTTAATGGCATGTACCCTTTCTTCTAAATCCTCTTCCAGCTAAATTATTACTAAGTAGGAAACAGCACTGCTCATCAGTAGTCCCAAATTTCCTATTTCTACTATATCCTTGAAAGTAACCTTTTTATCCTAATACATATGTAGCTTTCCAGTATTAATGATTAGAAATCTTACTTTACAGTAAAATTGGGATGGTCTCCAGAACAAAAAATCTAAAGGATAATGGGCTTATGTACTTTTGTATACAAATCTCATAAATGATTGCTGCAAAGAACAGTTGCAGTTTTGGCAAGGGATAAATTGCAGTGAAGTCAGGCCTCTCTGCAAATATTTAAAATGCATAAACGATTAAAAAGATACGAGTTCAGGGTGACAGCAGTGTTTTGGCCGTTCTAAGGAGGAAAAAAAATAAAATTGTGTGAAACTATAATTCCATCCATGTGCTCTCCTTTACAAGAAGGGCAAAGGGAAATTTAGGAGTAAAAAGGATCAAAAGGGAAGAGTGTTTGTAATCCTCCTCTATTGGCAGCAATGCTCTGAACATATGGTCTGTCTAAGACAAGGTTCTTACAAACTCAGAGAATGGATGATGACTATGAGCTGCTTACAGTGGAAGAACATGTGCTTTCAGTACTCTTCAGTGATGAATAGAAAGAATTGCATTTGCAAATGATACCAAAGCCTGCTGCCCCCAAGCACTTTGGAAGACAGGACAAGAATTTAAAATTACTTTAACAAATAGCACAGACTATGCAGAAAAATAAGGTGCAAATCAACAAATGCTGGCTTCTATGCTTAAGAATAATCAGCTGCACAAATCCAAGTTAAGAAGCAGTTTGCCAGGCAGAAAACACTGTAGGAGATGCTGAATTTGATACAAGCAAACCTTTCTAAAGATAGGCTACAACAGTGGCATTAAAATTATGTGAATTCTGGACTTCTGTAAGTTTTTGGTAGAGGCATGGAGTTCCTCTGAGTTTGCATATGAATACATGCTTTTTTTTAGTCATTCTTGGGGAGGGAAAGCAGTTGCCTAAAGGAATCAGTATGCTATTCCCTAGTTCTGCTGTGGGTAGGATAAGAAATGCTGGGTTTAAATATTACAAGGGTTATTTGGGGTTTTATGTTCAAAAGGTGGTTTAGTTGTCAAAATAGTTAAACTGTGGCTGGGTGGAAATGAGGAGAAATAAGGGTGATCTGGTAGCCACTTCAGGAGAAGTAAACCACCATGGACTGAGTCTTGAGTAGATTAGAGAAGTCAGACCAGAATTGTCAGCCCTGAGTTTTGTACCAGTTCCCCCCAAAACAAGCACCAGAACTTGTTTACAAACTGCATTCTCCCTAAAGCCTGCAGTAAGTTTTCTCTTCTGCTGGCTAGTGCCTGTGAAACCACTGATAAAGTGTGCCTCATCCCCTGCCACTGCTTGGCTGCACAGGGAGTAAAAAGTAATGTTCTAAGAGACTGGTGCACAGGATGGACTGGTTAAGGATGATTTTGAAGACCTGGATTCCACCCTTGATTCTAACATGTATTTTCTGTTAGTTGCTCACACATACAGTCTTTAAAGAAGTTCTCTCTGACTGTTCTTCACTTTCTGGGAACAAGATTTGCACATGTGCGAACTGCTAAAAATGTTGGTTCGTGTATGAAATACTGTGTAATTCTAAGTATTCCAGAAAATCACATCATAGGTGCTTGTAGTCAAGTGAATGGAGATTTATCTGATGTTTCTATGCTTTTTTTACTGGTAAAATGAGGTAAGAATGTATTCTCTTCACACCAGTAGTATGAAGATAGCGTGCTAAATAATTGTGACTTAGGGAGGAAGGTGATAGGAAAGTCTGAAAGAGAACTGTTGCTCCTTTGTTTAGGTTAGCATAGTGTGCCTGCTTCTAGGGCATCAGCTGTTTGTTGTTTGTGAGAGAATGAGTGCTGAAGGAGGACTGTGAGCTCTGCACAAGGGAAGAACTGTATAAAACTTTCACATTTTTTGGTAGCCATAAACCCATCACTGCCTAAATTTTGGATGCTTGGCATGGCCACTGTCATGGTATTCTTCTAATGTGTTCAGGGTTTTTTGGCATATGGATTGTAAATGAAGTTTTATACAAATACTAAAAATTAATGAAAATAAGTGAAGATAGTAAAACTTTAAACAGATAAATGGGTTGAAAGCTTAAGGGAAACAATCTGGTAACAGCATGGCATTGTTTGCTTATGGTCAGTTTTTATTCCAAGAAAAAGCTGCTGTCTCCCTGTATGACACTTGGTGCGAGGTTCTGTAGGAGTGTAAAGGTGGCTGATGCAAGGTATGTCCTTCACATGATCCTGTAGAGGGTGGGTGTCTGAGAGCGTGGAGTTTGTGTGAGCAGTGGAGATACTTATGCAGTCATTCACCAGGGAATGGGAACTGCAGTAAGC
Organism: Urocynchramus pylzowi; assembly: GCA_013397555.1. Classification (NCBI taxonomy): domain Eukaryota; kingdom Metazoa; phylum Chordata; class Aves; order Passeriformes; family Fringillidae; genus Urocynchramus; species Urocynchramus pylzowi. Next base: position 1,168,687 of record VZRH01003699.1, read on the forward strand.
AGATGAGGAGAGGAAGCAAAGCAGAGCTTGCTCTGAGAGAACCAGAACAGCATTCTTCGTTGTTGCCAATACTGAAATTATTTCTTCATCATCTCTCCTTTCTTTTCTTCCTTGCTTTGGTTCTTTTCTTCCCCCACTTTGGTTCTCTTTTCTCTTTCTATTTTCTCTTTCTGTTTTCTTTAAGAGGAAGAGGCTGTAATGCAGTAAGGAAGGGAGAAAGCTGATTGTGTTAGGGGAGAGGAGGCAAGGCCTTGACTCACACTTTCAAAGTGTCAAAAGTAAAAAAAAAAAAAAAAAAAACTTAAAAAAATGTAGTTATTTATTTAGGCTGACCGAGGTCAATATGGCTTTGGTCATGTTCATTTGTGGTTTTGCTTCATGTCTGGTGGTGCTATGAGGTTAAATCTGCTCTTACAGCAAAGTAATTAATGACTCTTGAGCTATTGAGTTGACACTGTAACAGGCCTATATATACATTACAAAAACATGGGGCACGTCACAGTCTAGTGTACAGATTACAAAGATTATGATGGGTGAAGATGTCTGATGGAGAATAATGATTTAAACTAATAGAGATATAAATTCACTGTACAGCATTTAGAAGCATGTCACCATTGTAATCCCAAATGACAGAATAATCAGAATAGAGCAGTGCTATAAGGACCAATTAAGGAACATCAAATCAATGGGTATGTGACTCATGCTGATTTAAACAGGAGATGATTGGAATAAATGGATTTAATATGTAATTTTATTCTTAGGTTATCCTGTCATACCTGGAGGAAGCAGTATATGAATAAGGAAGACACTGACTTACATCTCAGATAGGAAACTAATGGAAGACATTAAATAATTTTTTTTAAAAATCAGGGTTCTGACTGGTTAAGAAACATACTGTCTTAAGTGTGAATTTTCCTGACTCTTACAGTTTCCTTGTAAAATCATTTATCTGCCACATATTTATATAAATACCCACATAGATTGATGGCATCGTTCCTATTTTATTTTGTGTGAATTTTGAATGCCACTTAGATCTTCCTGGGCTTTGAGTAGCCTAGAAAATGTGCAAATCTTTTATCTTCATTTTTGTTTTTCTTTTTTGTACTTTGAGTTATACAAAGTCCTTTTACTTCTGGAGCTAATAGCAAGATTTAAATGGCACAGTCTTAAATTCTGCAAGAAAACTCTTTTAGTTATATTGTCTGGTCTGTAATTAGACATTTTAAGGAAATAAGATAACCTTTATGTGCCAGATGTGTAAATATCTTGCCAAGGAGCACCTGCTAAGATGCTGCATCCTACTGAAGTGCTCCAAATCCCACCTGGAATTGTCTATACAGAGGAGGGAAAAGGCTTGTATTTTGTATTTCCACACAGGTTCATTCCTCTTTCAGTTGCGGTGATGTGAAGATAAGGAAGACAGCATGGCTAGTTAAACTTCACTGCAAAGTTGCACAATTTTTGGTCATTCATTTTCTGCTTTGTGGTTTTTCTACAATGCTGCCTATTAACCAGAATAGTTTCTAACATTGTCCTTAATGTCAACTGACCGTGAGTAAAAGGATGCTGGAAGGTAGAACTTGTTTTCTGAGAATTAGTTTTGTGATTTGGAGCTGACTTCTTATAAGACTACTGGATTAAAAAAAAAAATCTTAAAAGAGCATTTTATTAATCTCTCTTGTGTTTGGGAGGTTTTTGGGGGTTTTGTTTTGGTTTTGTTTTGGATTTTTGTTGGTTTGTTGTTGCTTGTTTGTTTGGGGTTTTTTAATGAAGATTGGATTCTGAAAATAAATAGTGGGGGGGGCTTGGAATTGCTGGGACTGTTTTCAGTTGCCTAGGAGGTTTTTTTAATATTCTGTTACCTATCCTTACACTTTTAGAGGCATTTAATGTTTTACTGGTGGATAGATGAATTCCCCAGACAGACCTGATTGCTTTCATTTTATGAAATAGAGCTTGATTTTTCCTGCACACATACTACACCATGTTTTAAGCGTATAGGAGCAAGGGGAATTATACTGGATGAGTAAGAGAAGAATTTGATCCACCCTGAAATGTAGCTGTATCAATTTCTTTTTGTTTGTGGTTAATGTGAAAAGCCTACCTAGTTTGTTGTTGCTGCTGCTCTAAATGTTCTGTAATTGATGTTTTCATCTTACTTTGTCTTGCATTAACCTTACCATTATATGGGAAAACAAAAAAAAAAAAAAGCTGTGTAGTGGACACCTGACACTTTCTTCAAGAAAAAGGAACTAGAAAATTTCTTCCTCTTAGTTGTAGCAATGATTGTGCCTCCTGATATATATCACCTCCCTCCTTGGAGTCCAGAGCAGCTGTTTTCTCTTCATCCAAACTGGAGGAAAGGCTATAGCTGGAAAGGCCTTTGTTACCCATCCAAAGGGATCCTGGCAATGACAGAGAGCTTTCCACACAGGGGCCATCCTCCATCAGGGATTTAAGAAAGTCAAATTTTAAAGGAAAGAGAGGCCTTGAGGGCTGTATTGAGAGATTTGTCCCCAGCTAAACCAGGGGATGGAGTCCAGCGTTGTGGCTCAGCTTGGCCTGTCCCCACTGCAGTGCTCTGCACTCTCCTATCTCCTTGGGCATGGCTGGCTGGCTTTGGTAGCCTGCAGTGGACCTGGTGGCTTTGCTGTATGACATTAACCCCTTTCACACAACTGCAGTTGATGTCTGTTTCCTGGAAGAAGGAGGGAATATGTTACCCATCTGTGCTGTGTCTCATGTATTAAAAGTAGGCCGTGCTGCTTGAAATCCGTCTTATGCTCTGTATGTCATTCATCCATCTGCCTCCTCAAATCTTTTGTGAAATCTTGAGTGTCATAACTTACAAAAAGAAGTCTTGCTATTCTTGTATATACCACGTTATTTATTTTTATACATCTAAAGCCTACGTTAAATTTTCACCTGCTTTTCAAAATGAAACGGATCATCCCTCTACTAACCCCACTGCACCCTCTTCCACCCCATATCTGCAATTCAGCTTATTTTACATACTTGGTTTGTGTGCTTAGAAGGATAACTGTGACTGAATTGAAGCAGAAGAAAAAAAATCCTCCTAAAAATCCTGTTAATCCATTGAGAATTAAGATAGTGTGCTGGTTATGCTGTCAGAGTCGTGAGTGACCTGCAAATCAAAGATCTTCCCATGTGGTTAGTGTTTTAAAGCTCATATGCTAAGGAATTGCTCTTACGTTGTGCTGAAATTGAATTTTTAAGCTAGCTTTGATTATATTTTTGTTATATTAAAAAAAATCAAAGCATGTGAAGATAAGTCAGAAGAAAATGTAGTCTCAGAAATGTAGCTTCCCTTTTGCTTCTGCAGGCCTACTTTCTAAAACAGTTTCATTGATTCATGACGATGCTTGCTGAAAAGAGAATTTCTTGCATTTTTAAAAGCCTTGAAATACATTTTCATTTTGTAATGTAAGATCTCTCATGTCAGGTGCACCTGCTTGATTTGCATGTGAATTCTGAACAATTCTTGTTTTGTGTGACACTTCTGAAATGTCTGTCTGTTTTTTTTTTTTTTCTTTTTAATTCTCAAGCTCACTATTTGGATAAGATAGTGAAAGGTACTGTATATTTGCTCTTTGACATGCCTTTATCTACATGTTTGGGGTTTTTTTTAAATATTAATATATAGTTAAAAACATACTAGTCTGGGCAAAAGAATCTTCTCTTACATACATTCCATGGATTATATATATAACTCACATGGCTTTCAACTCATCTCAAAATTTTGCTTCTATTGTATGGTAACACTTTTTCAGTAATTATACATTTATGAACAAACTGTATACATGTACTAGATTTAATCTGAACCAATAACTGAAGATAGTATTCATTTGCTGTTTTGAACCTTTTTTTTGTTAGTTTTGTCACTGGACCTCTACCTACAAAACCCTAAATGTTAAGGAAACAAAGCAAAGTGATACTCTTGTCACAGAACGAGTGTCGTTAATTCTAAAGAACAGATTAATTATAGAGGTGTGTGTGTTTATATACTGACGTATCAATAGAATTCCTGAGAGTTTTAAGCTTTTGGTTAACTGCATGTAGAAAATCTATAGGAAATTATGATTTGTATCTTGTGTGACTCTAGAAAAATCTTTTACAGTCTATGCAACATTTTCGGTTAAGAGGTTCAAGGATGCAAAAGCCTAACGTGAAACAGCAAAGATTCCTGTATCTTCAGTTATGGTGAAAAATTGATTTAGAAAAATGTTTAAAATATTCCTACCCCTCTTTCCCTGAGTATCTTCCTCTATTCCTTGTGTTTTTTCATTAGAATATGGCAATATTGATGGCAATATCCAGGCTTTCACACAATAAGTCTTAAGTGTACCCAGTTGACTCCTAAATTGCTTTGTCAGTATTGCAATTATATATGTAAGTCTTTCATAAGTCAAATAGAAGAAATATTAAGAAAAAGTAGATCTCAGTACATTAACAAATGCTAGTAGCAGCTGCAGTCTGAAAGAATAAAAGTAGCAAGACTAATTTCAGCCTGGCATGGTGGCACAACATCCATAACTGTAGCATCTCCATCCTTCCTCACAAGAGGTTTTCCTGATTCTCTGCCTTCTAAGAGTGATTTGACAAGAGTTAAGCACCCTTTATTACTTTTTTCTGTATGTTTGTAATTTGGAGCTACAAGGTTGAAAGGAGTCAGTAAATTCAAAATTCTTCAGAATAAAAAAGCAACTTGCTTCTGAAAAACCACTCTAAGCTTAAACAAAATGGAGCAGTCGGTTAGTTGACAGAGATAGGTGTTCTAAAAAGTGAAGATTTGTTTACCCAGTTACTTAGGGTTTTTGGATGAAAGTTTACAGAGAATTGTTGTGTCCAGAAATATCTGATTTGTAGCCACCTTCTCATAAGATAGTTAGTGCCATATCTGTACTTGCTTCTGTCAGTGTCTTATCACAGTCATAGATAGGAGCACCGAAATCTACATATTTATAGCGTTGTCATTCTCATACAGATCATGTTGGCTGCATGCCAGATTTCATCACTAGGAAGTGACAGCTACTGTTTTTTTAATGCAATGTTAGACTGAAAACAATTATCGATTTTGGATATATTAAATTATGTTAATTGTTTCCCAAATTTTCCCTCCTTGGCCATAAAAGCAGACAAGATAGGATATAAAGGTAACAGCACAAAAGCCTTAGGGAGATTGTCACAAAAAATCACTCTCTGCTATCTGTCTTGAAGCACGTCACTACCGTGTTTTTGTTCAGTCTATCAATGTTTATTGTGGTCCTTATGGTATTTCATTTTGTCCGTCCTAAGTAATCAAATACGCACAGCTATTACATTAAGTTGGAAATCCTGTTGGTCCTGTCCCATCCGTATGCAGCCTGAATCCTAATGTTTGTTAGAATAGATGCTAAGCTGCTTCACTATTCCTGGGCTTTGCTTATTCTGTGAAAAGGAATGTATTTTTGGCATAAAGTATAGTCATTCAAACTGGCCTATACTTTGTGCAATTATTTAACGCACTGTAATTTCACATGAATACACGGCAACTCTGAGACCAGATAAAGTTAACCTTCTCTTTTATTACTTGCCTAAATCATACCCATTTTCCTGCTTAAGAATTTGGAGGGATTTGTTCATAGTAACAGGGAGCTTAATCATTTGTGCCAGTAATTAATCAATACTGCATAGAGCAAATAATGATCTATTCTATGAGCACAGAAAAATGTCTCATTTTACACAGCTGTGTTTGCACTATGCACTCATCTCTTGTTACTTTGAAAAAAAAAATTTAAAAAACCAAACTTAATTTTGTCTGGCCTGCAGGTATTTAGAGGATTGGTGCATTTATTTCCTGCCTGTACAGGTAAGTGGTGTCTCAAGTGTCAGGCCAATCAAAGATGCCACTTTGTTAAGAATTACGTTCCCCAGGTAATGTTGCTGTTCCACTCCATGTGCAATTACAGTATTTGTGCTGTTCTTAAGGCCTGTTCCCAGTAAGTGTCCCTTGTTTGTATTTTTTTTTCCTTTTTATATTGTTACAATATTTAAATCACTTGTGCTTTTTCTTTGTCTGTTTCAACAGAGGGCTGCCCTGGTTTGTGCAACAGCAATGGGAGATGCACACTGGACCAAAATGGCTGGCACTGTGTCTGCCAGCCAGGATGGAGGGGAGCCGGTTGTGACGTAGCCATGGAAACTCTCTGCACTGACAGTAAGGACAACGAAGGAGGTAAGGGACACCAACTGGATCTTTAGCTCTGGGGAGAACATGTTGAGGAATGGAGATTTTTCAGTCAGGTGATTAAATACTGCCATGAGAGTATACATGCATTTGACTCGCTCTTACATGTGTAAGGATATGCCATAGTCTTCAGTGCTTCTTTATGGTATATCAGCAAAGCCTAACAAGCTGCATGTGACAGGTGAGATGTGTAAAAAAACATCTGGAAAAAAACATAGTTTCAACTCAGTGAACTGTTGTAGAGAGGGAAAAAAGGAAGGAGTTCAAAATTTCAGTGACCTCACAAGGAAATTGTCCCAAGAGAATAGGCCAAACTAGGAGTTCACACTTTGAACTATGATGCAATTGCTGGAAACAATTGGTTACCCAGCCTACAGAGATCTTATTTCTCTATATCCTTTGAATGTTCACATAACTGACAGGATGCTCCCAGAAGTCTTCCTTTCTTTTTTTCTTTTGGCTTACTTTTCCGTAGTCTGTCATTCAGGTGACAGGTAACAATCTGCAGCAAGATGCAGGCAGGATTGCTAGCCTAAGGAAGCAATCTGTGATTATTGTTGTAGTCTAGGGAAGCTAGAGGGGCTGTGACTTAGCATGATTCCAGAATCATATAAAAAACCCCACAAAAACAAGATTAAATGTGAATGCAGTCCAATATTAGATTAGCATAATGCTTTTATTGTCTGTCTTTCTTCCTCTTCTCTCATCAATTCTTTTTGCTTAACACCTTCTGATTCAGAGAAGAGATAAAAACTCCATTAGGGCCTCTGGATGATGATAAAGTCATCTGGGACTTTGTCTTTCCATTTTAGACTGTATATGCCTCTGCAATTGCTGGTTGACTCTTTGCTCTCATATCCCTACTGCAGCTGGGATCTTAGACATCACAAACTATAAATAACAGCAGCACTTCCTGAGGAAAATAAGTAACTTGGTTAAAACAGTGCTGCTGTTTATTACTGTACACATCATTTGGCTTGTCATCCTTCTCCATTACGTATTACATATTTTGAGGAAGTTTTCCATACTTAGGGGCCTAAACAGTCTGACCCAGATTCCAGCAGAAATGTGCTTCTTTGGGGAATTAATTTCAGGTGGGCCAGGGAATTACAAGATAAGGAAAAAAGAGAAACCTGCAAACATTAAGAGAGACAAAGCGAGGAGGAGGAGAAACTAGGTGGAAGCATAAATAACTTGGAGAAAAAAATAGATTGTGTAGGGGGGGAAAAGGGAAAATACATTAAAAGCCCAATAGTAGACTAGAACAGATTCAGTAAATGTTAAAGATCATATAAGGATGTGCCATATGACAGCAAGAGTCAGGAGCAGATAATGGAGTGGTAGGAGGAAGAAGAACAAGGTGAACAGGAATGCATGTAAATGGAACAAGAGAAAAGAAGTTGCTTCTCCAGACTGAAAACAATAGCAGCTTTTTGGGGGGGAAAGGAACAAGGAATTGGAGCAGAACAGTCTAACAGGATGACTTAAAGAAGGAAGAATGATTTTGAGGAAAAATAGCTAATGCTGATATTTTGTTGGTTTTTTTTCTCTCTCTCATTTCCTTTTTTCATATTGCCTTTATGGACATCATTATGCAGCTATGCATGAGGAAGGGGGTGTCCAAGCACTTGTTTTGCTGTGATTGGCCTGTATAATGCTATTTGTCAATGGCATTTTTCTTATATTAATTTATATGCTTCAATACAGTATATATTCACTTCAGTCTTTGACTGTGGCTGAGGAGAAGGGTTAAAATTTAACAAATCCAATTAAAAATGGAAGTATCCCTAACAAAACTTGGGAAAGAAAATCTCCTTTGTAAGCTACCTGGAAAGAGAAGAAATATTACTTCCCTTTGCTGTGATCAACCCACTAATCTCCAAGCAAGCCATTAAAATTTCAGACAGCTACAGGGAATGGCACAAGTATTCTTCTGCTGTATTTGTTTATCATGGGAGATTAGGTTATCTGAGCACTTGTGCTGAATTTATAGTGTGACTGTGGGTAGTGTGATCTACATCTCACTAGGCTCAGTGGTTATATAATTAAAGTTATCTCAGTTTTTGTCTGTTTGATGTGCTGTGGTTAGTTTAGGCTTTATCCTACACTAGAAATATTCTACTAGGGTAGAATATATTTCATATATTAATATGAGCACAGTTCATTAATAAAAGTGTCTGCTGTTCCTTTGATTCTTAGCTCTTTCTGGGACTGATTATTCAAATTCTGTGAACATGAGCATCCTAAGGATCCCAATGGGAATATTCTCCATAGGAAATCCTAATGGCATCAAGGCATACCTGAGTATTTTCCCTTCTAGATATTATTGACATATGATGGGATGATTATTGCTTATCTTCCTTTTAATACAGATTTTTCAGAGTCTTGGAAATAGTTTCTGTTCTCATTAAGGCTTACTCTTTATTTTCCCCTGTGTTTGACTGGATTTTTCTTTACATTTTAGCATCCCACAAGGAAAGTGTGTGCATCAAGCAGATCTTAGCCTGAATTAAACTCCTAATGACTTTGTGAGGGGAGGGAAGTCAGAGCTGTCTGTGGGTGGAATAAGCCTAACTTCTTGGGGAAAAAAAGGTGTCACTATTATACTTGAACAAAGTAGGCCATGGTTTGTTATCACTGTAGGAAGAATAAGAAACAGGAAGAGTCACTGTTTACTCTTTAGTTTAGATGAGTCTTTATTGAACAGATTCCTTAGTTAAGTTTGCTTTTTATTAGCTCCTATCCAATCATTTATAGTTACAGAAGTTACAGATTCCCCCGAGCAAGATTTAAGGGAACATTAATATTCTTTCTTTGCTGAAATGAAAATAAATATTGTAATAAAGCAAAGCATACTTAGCACTACTGTGGTTTTTTAATTACTTGCATAGTCTAGGACATGCAAGTCTGTTTCTGGCAGACGTCCCAAATTCAGCCTAAAGATTGCCTAAACCAGGGCCTCTTCTCTGGTAGTGGCTAATAGCTGTTGCTTAGCAAGACATTACAAGAGGGTAGATGTGAACTTACATTTTCTTTTGTATGCTGACAGGCTGCGAATTAAAGTGAGGAATTACTGCCACAGAATGTTTTGAATATTAGAAGAGTTGCTAAGTGCAAAGATAACCCAAGCTAAGGAAATCTCAGGAAGTATCTACTTGAACTGGTAGTGATACAGTGGCATGGTCAGGTTCTCTGTTTTGTGCTCTGACACTTCCCATTATTCTTCAGCTTTTTGATTGCATCTGTGGTAGTTGGTGAATGCTGGGTTCATACATCATGGGACTTATCCACAGTGCCTCCAAGATTTCTTCCTGGAGTGAGAACTCATTTGGAGCCCCACATTTCATATTTTAGGCTTCTTCATTCAACAGCAAAGCTGAATTTCAGTCTTTGCACACTGTTCAGGAATAAATCAAGGGCTGTTTGTGCTTTTCTGGCTTTTCTGACCAGCTGTTCTACCAGCAGTCATCTTGATGTCTATGATTGAGTCCATTCATTATAACTTGTTGTAAAACTGATGTACATGAGGATAACTGAGGTTTGGTTATACAGTTTTCTTTCCTTTTCTGTCTCTTGCCTTAGTTTGCCAGTCACCAAAGCTGTCCTGGTAGAATGGCCAGCATCATAGTTCCAAAACTATATTTTTCCTATGTAGGCACTGAATTTCACTCTATGGAGTTTTTTGTTGCCTAAATATCTAATCAACTATGATCAACAACAACCAAGAACAGGATTTATGTAGGTCTTTGACTACCATCTCCCCTTTACACTGGCAGATCTTTTGCCCAGGAGTTACTTTGTCCCTCTACTTTTCTTCCTTCCAGCAGTTTTATTCCATTCAAAAGCAAGCAGTCCCACTGATATATCTCATTTTTTAGACACACATTGTGGGGATCCTCTGTCTTGACTCCTCCCATTTAATCACATAAAGAGAGCGTGGAGAAGAGAAAGGTTGGGTTGAAAGTGACTTTAGAGATCATCTAGTTCCAATCCCCCCTGGCATGAACAGGGACACCTTCCACTACACCACATTGCTCAAAACACCATCCAACCTGGTGTTAAATACCCCCAGGGATGGTGAATCCACAACTTCTCTGGACAACCTGTTCCAGTGCCTCACCTCCCTCACTGCTAACAATTTCTTCCTTATATCTAATCTAAACCTGCCCTCTTTCAGTTGAAAGCCATTCCTCCTTGTTCCATCACCATCTGCCCTTGTCAAAAGTCCCTTTCCAGGTCTTGCAGGCCCTCTTTTGGTACTCAGAGGATGCTACAAGGTCTCCTTGGAGCTTTCTCTTCTTCAGGCTGAGCAACCCCAAGCTGCTCAACCTGTCATCAGAGGAAAGGTGCTCCAGCCCCCCATTCATCTTCCTGGCCTCCTCTGGACTCACTTTACAGGTCCATGTCCTTCTTGCACTGAGGTAAGAAGGACATGGACCTGTTAACAGAACTCTGGGTGGGGTCTCACCAGAACTGAGTTTTGATGGTTTTATCAATCTCTCCAAATAAGTGATTTTTCCAACAGTCCATGCTTCACTGCAATTCAGTGCATTTTGCAACAAAGGGAAAAGTAACATTAGTCAAGATTTTTACAGCTGGACGTTAGCTTTTGAGGAGGAAAACAATGAAGTAGTCATTACATCTTTCGTACACAGAACCACTTTCGACTAGAACAAGAAAATATGAATACCCTTCTGAGACTGATAATGACTGTCCAGCTGCCTGTAGGAGTTTCTATTTTCTTTATAATTTCACTGTCATATTTGAGTGATATAACTGACAAGGCACTGTTGAACTAAGTCTCATATTTTTCAGGCTAAACAAAATTCATCAATAATTTTGCAGAGCCATTTCAGAAAGGAAATTTTACTGTGCTTCACACAGTGCAATAGAGTACTTGACTTAGTGGTACTAGATAGCTCTAGCCACATAAGTACAGAGAAAGAATGAAAAATGTTTTCTCAAGTTATAAGGAGCCAGATTCATAACCATCCGTCACTCGCCTGGGCAAGTTACTGATAAACTCCACAGGAAAATAACAAACAGCATATCCCTGTATCTTGGCTGGTGAAAATGAGATTCTTTCTCTGATTGATGCTAGTGGAGAGGCTTGTAAAAATGCATTTCCAGCTGATTAGTTCAGAAGGTGTCAATCTCATGCAGTTTTATGACCTGCAGACTATACTCCAGATGTACATTTGCTTTTTATAAACTAACAAAGATGAATGGAGAAATTTGAGCATTTCTTTGGCAACTGCACCAGATATTGCATGGGGGACCATTCAGATAAATAAAATCCCCAAAATATTCTTTCAACTATCAGTACCCCCAGCTTTGACACTGGTCCAGGCTTCTGGAGTTAAAACCAACAAGGGAGGTCAGTACTTCAGTTAGGAAAGGGTTTCATATTTTACAAGAATGAGACTAGAAAATCACAAGAGTCACAGCCTATTTGTGGTTGGAAAGGCCTCTGGAAACCATCCAGTCCCTCCCACCTCCTGCTCAAAGCCAGATTACCTAGAGCAGGTTGCTCAGGTATGTACCCAGTTGGGCTTTGAATGTCTCCAAGGATGAAGGCTTCACAACTTCCCTGAGCAACTTGTTGCAGTATCCAGCCGCCTTGACAATAAAAAACATTTTTCTGCTGTTCAGTCTGTGTCCATTGCCTTTTTCTCTTGCTGAGCACCAATGGAAGGTGTCTTTTTTACACCCTCCCATCAGATATCTGTATGCGTTGATGAGATCCCTCCCAAGTTTTCTCTTCTCCAGGCTCTGCAGTCTCAACTCTCTCAGCCTTTCCATGTAGGAGAGATGTGTCAAGCCCTTAACAATCTTCATAGCCCTTCACTGAGCTTTCCATGTCCGTGTCTTCTGTACCAGAAAGCCCAGCCTGCACACAGAGCTGTGTGCTCCTAACAGAGCCCAGGATGGTGTTGGCACCTTCTTTGCTGCAAGGACATGTTGCTGGCTCATGTTAATTTTGTGTCCATCAGGACTTCCAAGGTCTTCTCCACAAAGCTATGTTATGGTGCAGGAGGTTGTTCTTCCCCAAGTGCAGGACTTTGCACATCTCATTATGGAAACTTCCTGTGGCTCCTGGCAGCCCAGTTTTCCAGCCTGTCAGTGTCTAGCTGAATGGCAATGTGACCCTCTGGCATATCCTTATCCCAGGAAAAATCAAAAAATGTTCTTTCTTGTCTCTTAAAAATGTTTAAACTTTGATATACTTAATGATGCTTTTTTCAGCCCTTTTATTTTCCCTGAACCGATTTCAAAGTCAGGCAAGTTAAATAAGAATTTTAGATGTGTGAAAGAACAGAAATCCCACTCCTTTACTATTTTGCCAGTCCTCTAACTGATCCACATAGCACAGCAATACTTAAAAGAATACCTTTAGAAGATCTCTGTTTACTTACAGTCTTTCAACATATGATTGAACAAAAATGGATGCTGTTTTTCCCTTCAGAAAGAAGTTTTACTCTAAAGGCAGATTCTTTTGTGAGACAAGCAGTCATGGGTTTCCTCCGAGTGCTGCGTTGATACATTTTTCAGTTCAGTGCAGCAAGCAAGCTCCCTCTCTAATCTAAATGGAATAATAAAATGTATGAGCTATTTCAGTCTTGCTGTTCTTTTGGGGAAACAATTATCAGCTCTGTGATACCAGATTACATTCATCTAGAAATTTTCTGTAGCTGACATTTCCAGGCTCATTTTCCTTATGACTTTACTTACAGCAAATTAGTAGTTATCAATTTGATCTTGATTTTAATCTTTGATCAAATTAGATTTCCAGGGATGTGACAGATCTAATGTTCCACATATGGGAATATTTCAGCACATAAGCATAAAAGCACCCATGTGTTTAAATCTTGTTTATACTGGCCAGCATTTCCCATCCGTTTATTCAGAATAAAATCTAAATGTTAAATACAGATTTTGTTCTCTCATACATTTTCATGTAAAAAACTTGTGGAAATTGCCTTGCCACTAGCAACAAAATCTTTCTGCCGAGGTAGAAAGGAATCCACCTTGATACATGTTGTGAAATATTTAAAGCTACTTGCAGCATAGATATTACTAAAAAAACTTGAGGAAAACAGCGAAGTGGGAGTTACTTGTTTCTTTTCTCTAGCAAGTCAAATAACCTCACATAAGAGCTAATTAGATCCACCTAAAATGTTTAATATTTATAAGTTAACAGTGTATGCAGAGCCTGAGTGCCTTCATTTTCTGGCTTGTTCAACATGTTTTTGGAAAGCTATTGAATAAATAGGTTCGTTTTTACATGATACTAAGTATATTTAGCTTGCATGGATTTCTATGGGAGTTTAAGAACTCAGTGGAAACACACTCTCTTTCTTTAATTGAAATTGAATTCATTAAAATCTTAATTATGAGTATTCTTTCATACTCCATAATTTTTTTTATCTCCCTGCTGGCTGGCTCATTCCAATGCACAGGGGCAGGAGGAAGAGTTTGTTCATTTGTGTGACTTTCTGCCAACAGATGGGCTAGTTGACTGTATGGATCCTGACTGCTGTTTGCAGAGTTCTTGCCAAAACCAGCCTTATTGTCGTGGACTGCCTGATCCCCAGGACATCATCAGCCAAAGCCAGCAGTCGCCATCTCAGCAAGCTGCCAAAGCGTTTTATGACCGGATCAGTTTCCTCATCGGAGCAGACAGCACCCATGTCATACCTGGGGAAAGCCCTTTTAATAAGAGGTGAGCCTGGCTCCTCTTGTACTCATGAGCACAGAAGCAGCTGGAGAGTGTGAGATTCTTGAGAGGAGAAGATTCGCTATGGCTGCCAGTTTCTGGTGTGGATTTTGAGCAAAGACCTTTTCTCTTAATATATCAAATTGCTTGTTTTGTCTCATTTCCTGCAAAATTCAGTTTACCAGTGCCACTAGGTTACAGAAAGGTACTTGCCATGCTTAGTATCTGTATTCTAACAGGGCACTTCATTAATGATTAAATAAATCTTTATTTAACCAGTTGATTTGGGCTAGCACAGTTGGAAATATATCAAAGCAATGAAAACACTTCAGAAGGAAAAGCAAAGCTGCACTTTTTAAACTGAGCTCACTAAATAATATCAATTATGAATTAATGTAATAGAACTGTTAAGTGCACGACAGTATAATTGCATAAACTGTTTGACTGGTGCTCTGTGAAGCAGTAATGACCTGAAAATAAGCCAGTAACAGGAAGCAGGTGTCTGGGATCTCACTGAGTGAAAGAAGATGATTTACACTAGAACTACTGCGTTTGCAGTAATTTAACAGCATTAATGTGTTTGGGCACAGCAGTTGATTAAAAGTTGTTGCACCAATGTTCCTTATTGCTCTTTTAAATTTTGTATTTCATAGTTCCTGCAGTTTTACAGATTGCTTTGATACTAATTGAAAAGTACATTTTTCTTTAAGAGTCTGCCAGAAATATGACTTATAGTGAAAACATACAGAGTTTATAAGTTCTTAAAATTCTTCAGCTAATTTCTGGTCTTAGTAACACAGTACAGACAAAATAAACCAAAGTAAAATCAACAATACTGTAACAAAGTTACTATCTGCAGATTCTAAGGCATTTGTTTATACAGTGTAAATTATGTGAACTTGTAAAAGGGTTAGAATCTGAGGAATGTTTTCTAAATGACAGTTGATAGCATGTGGANCTAGCTTTTATTCATGCAAAAGGAACAAAATCCCCCAAACTTGTAATTTGATCCTGCATCTTTTTCATAGTCTTGCATCTGTCATAAGAGGCCAAGTATTAACTGCTGATGGAACACCACTCATTGGAGTCAATGTTTCCTTCCTACACTATCCAGACTACGGATATACAATCACTCGCCAGGACGGAATGTAAGTTCCTGTAGAAGCACTTATAAGCCATAAAGACAGCAAAGGTGTTACCGAAGAGCTGCTTTGTAAAACTGAGATAATAAAACAACGGGGAAAAAAGACATTAGGAAACTGATTGACTAAAGTTGTACTTTGCACATTGTTAAAATGTAAAACATGCTGACTGTTATATACTTTAGAAGTAGAAGGACTTGCTTAATTTAAACGCAGCATCCCAAATTCTCTGTTCTCTCTGCGCAGTATAATGTAATGTAATTTAATTGATTTCTCCATTGTTCCCAGTAGAGCCATTCTGCATTCAGAGCAGTACAATGGAATGAAGAATCAATCAGTAAAATAGAGGCTGTGGATGGCTTTGGGAATTTGCTGACTAGCTAGCCCTCTTGGGGTTTTTCCCTAGGTTTGACTTGGTAGCGAATGGTGGTGCCTCTCTGACACTGGTGTTTGAGCGATCACCGTTCCTGACACAGTATCACACAGTATGGATTCCCTGGAACGTCTTTTATGTCATGGACACCCTTGTCATGAAGAAGGAAGAGAATGACATTCCCAGTTGTGATCTAAGCGGATTTGTAAGGCCAAACCCTGTTATTGTGTCATCGCCTTTATCCACTTTCTTTAGAATTTCTCCTGAAGATAGTCCCATCATCCCAGAGACACAGGTAAGGTGTGCTTCAAATAAACACAATTTTATCCCAGCCTAGTGTTCAGCAACCAGAATGAAAACCGTGTGCTGCTGTTCAAAAATAAGTAATTCTGAGTAAGTGCTTGGAATTTGCAACATGTGATTATTTTCAGACCAATTTATTTATTCTTTGGGATGATTTTTTAAATTTAATCTGAAAATGGAAAGTAAGAAAGCTGTGTGTACATCAGGACATTTGTTTGTATCACTTGATTTACAGAATGTGATTAGCGTTCAGGCACCAGCCCATAAAAAGGGTAGACTATAGTACATTGGCCTTTTAGGATTGCTCTCTTGTTAGAAGTCACCTCAGAGACTGAAAATAAAAGGTGTTTTTCCACTGTGTCCTAAAGACACAAAGTCCTAATAAACAGCATGACACACAGATTTTTATGAAGTAAAAGAACCCTCTGCAGCACTGAGGACAAGCCAGTGAGCTTGTGGTCTGATCACCTTCTTCAGATCTTGTAATACTGAAAGTAAGACTTGACATCCATACCTTGATTTAAATGGAAAAAACTACAGATTAAATGGGAGGTTTTTAAAATTTTTCCAAGATAGGTGTATTAGATTCCTCCATCTGAAATAATAATCATTAATACAATGAATAGTCTCTTGGCTCTTAAAGCATTTCAGTTGCATTTTAAGAAGTAATATGTGTCTTAGTGTTGATTTTCAAACTTTTCCTAGTGAAACAGTCCTCCTTCTGCCTCCCTCTTTCCCTCTCTCTCTCTTGTCCCTGCTTCCACAATGTCATAATTACATAGAGCACTCTTTCTCACATTCACTAAGAAATGTCCTTGCCTCTTCAAGAGAAACACAGAAAATGTATTCAAATGTTTTCATGCAGAGCTCTTAAGAAAAGAGCTAAATCATTAAGCAATTCATGGTAGGAGCAAGTTTAAAGGAAAGATGTAAGAAAATTACAACAAAACACTCATACAAATCTAGACCGTGCTAGGAAATTGTTGCTTTTATCCTCTCTATCATTTCTGTGCCTTTGATAGCTTCAAGTCAATTAAAAGAAAGTATTTGCAAAACAGAGTCCACTGAAAAACAGCTCTGATTTACTTGTTTTGGCAACAGATGATAGATTCAGTTCCTGAAATTATGGAAAATGGCTTAGCTAGATATAAATCAAGAAAAAAGTTATGATAGAAGAATGTCAGAAAATACAAATTTTAAAAAAAAAACTCTTGTAGTGTCTCGGTAAACAAGTTATTTCATGAGCAGTGGGACTAATGAGGTCTGGGTTCCTACTAATTCCCTCCCACTGCTGTAATTCCATCTGGCTGTCACATCCAGTCCTTCCCCACAGGCTGCATTCAGTCTTTTCTTCTTTCTCATAGGAGTCCCAAATTGACTACTTCTTCCCTACTGGAACCTTTTTTTTTTTACAAACCTAAAGGAACTGAATTATCTTTAGAGATTTCTACTGTTACTTAAATTGTGGTTGAAATTGTCTACCAGGTTCAAAATCTGTGAGGTGGGAGGTCTGATAAGGCAGGACTGTTGGGTCAAGTTGTCTCCCTAGGAAACTAGCTGGAAGGAAAGATATTCTCAGCGGATCCTAGGCAGTTGGTGCTGCTGGGTGATTTATGATGAGAGAAAATGGTACTCTTGTTATGTATGCAAAAATCCAGTTCAGTACTATGTAAGAAAACATTAAGCAGTGTTTTCTTCTATATTCTTTGCTTATCCCACACATAAATTTCCTACACATAATTTTCTGCTTCAGCAAGTGGGAGCTGCACAACTGTGACCGGCATGTACCCCTTCTGGTCAGGTTCCCCTCAGAAATGCATAATGCTCAACAATCTGTCACCCAAAAAAATCACTCCTCTCATAAAAGATGGGCAGAACCAGATACCATTCCAAACTGTATGTTCAGCTCCAGAGGAACTGCTGCTGATCTTTTCATATGAAAAGGGGCAATGCCAGTTTAAAGTCTGTGAGCCTGGAGGAAAGCACAGAGAAATAAGTCGTTCCCCGTGTTCTTGCAGTCAGTACTGGGCACCCCGTTCGTGTGCTGTGACAGCACTCACTATCACGTACTGCAGGAGAAAATGATGAGCTGCTGTAATCATCATCCCTTGAAGTGCTTCATCATCCCTTGGAGATAATGTTTCCAAGAGTGTACTTAGTGGCTTATGAATCCCAAATTGATCAGAAGGGGAATTAAAGTCTGTGCCAAAGGAGCAGCATGAAAGAAAACTGAAGGGAAAAAAAAGCGCAAGCAAGGGGAAAGAACAAACACAGTGGGTAAAGAGGTGATCACAGACCCAACAGATCATTACTCAAGAGGGTTGATAATAACATGTTAACTAAATTTGGACTGCTCAGGCACGATTTTATCTACTATTAATTGCAAGTTACCATGCTTTGCCTAGACTTAAGTAGCTGAGATTAATCAGTGTGGAACAAGGCAATAAACTGCATGCAGATGAGGGAGTTCAGGTTAAGTTGGAGCTGCTTTTATGTGTTAGGTAATATTGTTACTCTCTTTTTCCTAATAATTTCCTAAAATGTCTGTTTTCCATATATTGCCATGTGGTCTGGCAGAAGCCCATGTGAGTCACCGTGAGCACTTCTGAAACTGAGTATTTGAGGGTTTCCCTCTCCTACACTTCTGTTAGCCACTGTCATATGTGCTTGCAAGATGCCTGCTGCAGGTCCTGAGCCTCTTGTTTCCATCACTTCAGATGTATGAGAGAATGAAAACAGGATGTTTTCCTTCAAGTTATATATTCAAGGTTCTTCTCCTCAGACTCTTTCTCACTAGTGGCAGTAATGCGGCAGAAGTTGGCAAAATTTATTTACCCAGAGGAATTCAGGATAAAATACGAGCCTCAATGACTTAATAAAAATAATTATTGTCATATAGTTTCAGGGTGGCTAGATTTTCAGCAAAGAATTTAACCTATTTAAACATTTAAACTAACAACATAATAGGGTATCTAAAAATCTTAGCATTCTATGGATGCTGCACCCTAGTTTCACCTACCTAAAATCTTCAGAATTTCAAGTTCATACTGGGAAAAAAGTGGAGATTATTTGTAGAATCGAATATCTCCATTTACATATCTCCTTCTTTTCTTGCACATGTTATGGTTTTCTTCTCTTTTGCTTTCTGTTTGAGACTTTATATGTACCTTTGTCTTTATTCTGTTATAGACACATTTTTATATTTCTACATGTATGTGGCTTTTTCCTACCCCTCTTCTCTGTGGTACCTAAACCATGTTTTGAGTCTAGAAAAACCAAGTATTTTTACGCTTTTTATTTCTCCTTGATTTAAATGCTAATTTAAGAGCCTCAATTATAGGGGAAGGCTCTTAAATTAGCATTTAAATAGATNGCCTCAATTATAGGGGAAGGGTTTTTTTTTTTTTTTTTTTTTTAAGGAAAACATTTTTTCTGTCTTGAAATGAGCAGTTTCAGCTTCTACTTAAAGTATAATTTTGGTACTCCTTAATCTCAGTCTTTCTGTAATAGCAGCAGTTGCTAGTATCTAAAAATGCCATCTTTACCCCTCTCAAACCTAGATCATGTTACATTTTAATGCAGCAGCTCAGCTGTTATTTCTCAGCAAACAACCTTTTTCTGACACTAGGACTAAAGTTTGCACTCATTTGTGAAATTTGTCCTCAAATCCTCTATTGAATTTGTTCAGTTTGCCAAAAAAAAAAAAAATTCACAGCAATGCAGCAGGCATTTCTCCCCCTAACTGAATTACTTATTCAGTGTTCTGAATACCATCAGAGCATGTCAGTTGAATGATACCATATTTTGGAGCAGGAAAGCATTCTAGAGCCTGGACAGCTTTAGTCCTGCTGGCTATGGGAGACGAGGAGCCTTGCACAATTTATGTGACTCAGACACCAGCTCAAAGTCTCAGAACAACAAATCCTGTGAAAGTTGAGGTGACCCTTATCTCAGTCCCCTAAGTTAAATATTTCACAACTGTCCTTAGGAGAAGCTTGATCATCCATAAGTAAAATGTCAGCCATTAGAATTTGGTGGTTGGGCAATAACTCAGTCCCCTTAGGGTATCAGCCTTTCTGAAGGTAGTTTGATACTCAGTCTGGAAAAGGTGAAGTGCAGACAGCTTGGTTGTGTTGGTGATTCCTGATGTGACTTTTATTCCCGGTGACTTCCCGATTGCTTTACAATTGATGTGTTGTCATGGCTCCCATAGGAGCTCTCTGCTGTGCCTGATGATTTACCTTTCTGGATGAACATGAAACTGTTTAATTCTCTTTGTAATGTTTGATTCTGGGAGAGAGATCGAGTTGCATAACCTTGCCTATACATTTCTAAAGTTCTCTAGAAAATAAGTTACTACAGGGGATATTTTATGGAAAAAAGGAAGTTATAAGTCAGATTTCCAGCAGGCATTTGAGGCTTCTGCAGAAACTAATAATAGGGGTTTAGGTTTTCTTTTAAACCTCGCTGAGAACTGCATGAGTGTCCTAGTTTCTAATTTGATAGTAATCCAAATACACAGTGGAATTTCTTGAAAATTGAAACTTCAAGGTGTCCTCTTTATTGCCTGTTATCTTAGCCAAGAGTACTGGAAGACCACCTATGTGTTTAACACTGCTCTTCCACAGTTGCAGTTGTAAAAGAAACAATGGTCATAACAGGAGACCACTGAAGTCCATTAAATTGTGTCCTATTACAAGCATATTATTTCTTTTTCTCCTCTTGCTTACAGAGACCTCCATCTGTTAGACTAGCTTTAATGTGCAGTATATGAGAGTCCTGCTGGTGTCTTGAGGAGGAATTTGTTCCTGGGTGGTTTGTGCTTTTCCTTCAAAGTCTCAGAAAAGGAATGTGCTCACAATCACTTAGCTCTCTAGAGAGAGGTGGTTTTGTTCGTGTAGAAAAGATTTGCCTGTTCTCTGGATTAGGCAGTCTGTATATTGAGCTGAGGGAAAACAGACTAGATTTACAAAGAGAAATGAGGCCACACTCACCTCCTTCAAGGTGACTACTTGTCATTTCTTTTCAGCCAGGTTCTTGGTGGGGAACAAAGAAATATTCAAAGAATAAGAATGACGAATTTAAAAATCATAATTCATTTGTCTTGTATCTTCCAATTCATACTTTATTTCCTAAAGCTCTATTATAGTCTTACTGAAGAACAACAGTTTTATGTCTACATGTATCAGATGTAAATAATTACAATGCCAGACAATGAGTCAAAATAGTGTATCTGAAATTTTGTTACTGTTATTGGGAAGGAAGTAGATATAATTAATACTGTATAAACCTTTCTGTAGATCCAACAAAAATGCTAATATAGAGGATTGTGTAGCACATGTTGCCCTTCTTGAGCATCAACCACATTACTTCACCCTATTCAACACAGTCAATTTTTCAGAAGCAGTGTCCAAGGATGTCTCTGGCATAGAGAGCTAGCAGCACTTGTTTAGTAGCCAGCTTTTAGTCCCACTGAAGTCTTAAGCCTAGTATTTGTGACAGTGCTCTTCCTGAAGTCTGCTTTCCACTAATACTAAATAGTGTTTGGTCTTCAGACTTGAGGACCAGGAGACAGAAAATTAAAATAAACCTTTCTTAATTTACTTCCCAAGAGTGTTCCTGTAACATCACTATGGTTCTGGGCTTGTGCTTCAGCATTTTCCACCAAAGAAACGTTACCTTTACAAGTGTGTCTAGATACATTTTTCTTCTTCTTTTGTTTGTTTCAATAAACCAGGATACCTGGTAGCTGTTCACTCCAAGTGCTGGCTGCAGTGTTTATGTTCTGACTGAGACATAGAACAATATAGGCTGCTTTTATCCACATTACACAGAAACATTTCACGTCCATCCATCACCCACAAAAGCTTCTCAGCTCGGAGGAAATGACAAGGTAGAGGAGGGGAGGAACCTTTTAAAAATAAAATTGACTCATTCCACCTCTCAGAAATGTGAAAGTGATAAGCTGATATCTGAGTAGTGAATATTGATCAGAAAATATGGAAAAACTTCCCCTGAGGTATCTACTTATCTGTCTTCAAAATAAATGGAAGAATGGTCTGGTTTAAAGTATTTACAATCCACTGGTAATGCAAATAATAAAATACCTGGAAGTTCTTCCTGCTCCTGCAGTGAAAATTAGGCATCCCAACCCACATCTTAAGCTTTGCTCTCTTTAGAGGCTCTACTGCCTTTATTAGACATGCCATTATTAGTTGGGACATAAGTGGCAGCACAATAAGGGGCAGTTTTCACTTAGTTGAAAGATGCTTTTTTGCCTCTTCAGGAAAAATTGGTTGGGAATGTTTCCTCATGCCTCTTTTGTCCCCCATAAAAATAGAGGGGATAATTTGGAAATGCTTGAGCAGAAAGTACCGACTAAGCAGCTTCAGTATAATGAAGAATTTAGACTTGACTTTTTAGAAAAAGCCTGAAACGTTATTTATTTATGGTTTTTTTAACCATGAAGGCCAAATACAGATATTTCCTACTGGACTGTAATGTAATATGTTAGGCAGCCTTTTATGATAGCTGCATTGTTTTGTTTAATTTCCAAATAATTTAAATTTTGTATTTTTCTCTTAACAATGAATAGGTACTTCATGAAGAAACAACAATACCAGGGACTGATTTGAAGTTATCATACTTGAGCTCCAGGGCTGCAGGATATAAATCTGTACTGAAGATTACTATGACCCAATCTGTTATACCATTTAATTTAATGAAGGTTCATCTTATGGTGGCAGTCGTGGGAAGACTTTTCCAAAAATGGTTCCCTGCATCCCCAAATCTAGCATACACCTTCATATGGGATAAAACTGATGCATACAACCAGAGGGTCTACGGATTATCTGAAGCTGTTGGTATGTGTTACAGAGGATTTTTGTATTTCTAGTGTTGTCTTGAACGTAGGGAAGCACACCTCAAATGCTTTTATCCATTAAGTAGAAAATGTTTTGCAGAATAAAATGACATCAGTGGATATTAAAACATATTGAATAATACTAACCTAAGCTTTGAATTATGAGAAAAAATTTCCTTCAGAAGGAAAAAGAAACCATTTTTCATTCACATGAAAAGTGACATTTTTAACTTTTTTTCCTTCCTGTGAAGTAGCTCTCAGCCTAATAATAATGGTGTTTAGTCTGCACTCTGTGTACTTTAAGTAAAGCACAATAGCAGTATGACTTACATCACAAAATGGATTTCCTCTGTACCTGTCTTAATTCACTTACTCTTAATAACTAAAATATTTTAATAACCTAAGATTCTGGTTAGTATTTTCAACATGTCTCAGAAGCCATAGGAATTTTCATGTGTCCTAGGAGAGCAAAAGAGTGTGTGTAGTTTAAGGAAATCCCATTCTTTAAACTCTTCTTCAGAATGAGATCCTGTACTTCATGAGGACATGTGCTGTTATTTCAGTGTCTGTAGGTTACGAGTATGAGTCTTGCTTGGATCTGACTCTCTGGGAAAAGCGCACTGCCATTTTGCAGGGTTATGAGCTGGATGCCTCCAACATGGGTGGTTGGACATTGGATAAGCACCATGTATTGGATGTTCAGAATGGTAAGGAGTTAATTTTCTTCTTGCTAGTTTCACTGCTCCACTCTCCTGCACTTCAGGTCTCTCATTCAAACTTTTTGCTATTTGCTCTGTTGTTTTTTAAAAAGGAAATTATAGAACATTTTGCAAATGGTAAATGCTTTGTACTTCCTGGCTTCCCAGGGAAGTGGTCACATCACCAAGCCAGTCAGAGTTGGCAGAAAGTGTTAGGACAATGTTCTCAGGCACACAGTATGACTCCTGGGGTTTGTCCTGTGCAGGGCCAGGAGTTGGACTCAATAATCCTGTGGGTCCCTTCCACCTCAGGATATTCTTTGTGTCTCTGATTTACATTGAATGTCATGCTTCTGCATCCCAAAAATACATATGCATGAATAAATTCATGAGTCTGTGTTGGATATGCTGTAGTGGGTTGACTCTGGCTGGACACCAAAGCCACCCAGTCACTCCCCAGGTGCACAGGGGAGTGAAAACAGAATGAAAAGCTCATGGGTTGAGATAAGGACAGAGACAGATCTCTCAGCAGTCACTGTCATGGGCAAAACAGAATTGACTTGGGAAAATTAATATAATTTATTACCAGTCAAATCACAATAGTGTAGTGACAAAGAAAACCAATCTTGAAAACAACTTGCCCAATCCTCCCAGGCTTAACTTTACTCCTGAATTCTCCACCTCCTCCCTGCCAGTGGTGCAGGGACACAGGGAATGGGGGCTGTGATCAGTTCATCACACCCTGTCTCTGCACTCCTTCCTCCTCAGGGGAAGCACTCCTCACACTTTTCCCTGCTCCAGCATGGGCTCCCTCCCACAGCAGACAGTCTCCATGAACTTCTCCAGTGTGAGTCCTTCCTACAGGCTCCAGTTCTTCACAACTGCTCCAGTGTGGGTCTGCTCCATGGGTGCAGTGTTTCAGGAACAGATGGCTCCTGACCTGGCAGCAAACCTGCTCCAGCACAGGCTCCTCTCTCCATGTGTCCAGAGGCCCTGCCAAGAGCCTGCTCCAGCATGAGCTTCCCCCAGGGTCACAGCCTCCTTTGGGGATCCCCTTGCTCTGGTGTGGGCCCTCCAGGTGGATATGTGGTCCACCATGGGCGCCCCTCTTCTGCAGGGGCACAGCTGCCTCACCATGCTCTTCTCCCGTGGGCTGCAGGGGAATCTCAGCTCTGGTACCTGCAGCACTTCCTCCCTCTCCTTCTGCAGACCTTGCTGTCTGCAGAGATGTTGCTCACTCATATTCTCACTGCTCTCTCCAGCTGCAATTTGCTGCTGCACAAAACTTTGGCATCAAAGTGTATTTCTCAAGCACGCTGCTCAGCAATTGTTTGCAGGGTGCCATGCTAAGGAAACCTCAGCTCAACAATGAACAGGAAGAAATTTGGAAAAACTTGGCTCAAAGCATGTAGGAAAGGTGAAGTAAACAGTCACATAGTTTAAAGTAGTAGTTGGTAGCACTTGATTTTCGTGCAAGAGAGGAATCCAGAGTAATTATCAGGAAGATCATCACTTCTGCAGTACTTGATGGCCTGTGAAGGTCTCCCCATAGTAGACAAGCTTATTATGTGTAACACAAAAGCATTGCTTCTGACTGGTAAGGAAACAAGGTAACCAAATCAAGGGAAAAGGTGTCATTGTACCTAATTTAAAATTTTTTTAAAAGCAAAAAGAAAAACAAACAAAAAAAACCCCAAAAAACAACAACAACAAAAAACTCAACAAAACAACAGTGCAAATTATTGTGAAGTAATCCATCTAAAAATTTAAAGAGCTGTATTTATGAATATATATGTAAGATTGATTCTGTTCACTGGGTAAATTTATGATGGCTTTAAATTATGTTGAAGAGTACATTTGACAAGTAATGACTTTTCAAAGTGTCATGTGTCTAATTGAATAAACCAAGTGGAGAGTTGTAATGACAAGGTGGATGAGATGCATAAATCTATTCAGCAGAGAGTGCAGACAGTGTTTGCACGGAAATCCAAACTACTGCAGTAAATAGTCTAATGTACATCTTTTACTCTGCAATAATAGAGGAGAAATGTGAAGGACCAATTTTTCAAGGTAATGACAGAATAAATCAGGTGCAATAGTGCACTGTGCTGACTTCTAGAATTCCTCTGATGAAAATTGTAGAACTCAGCTATTTCAGGCAAAATTATAGTGCCATGATTGTCGTAAATGATGTAATCATAGGAGAGGGGATTTCGTATACTGTTAATGCATTCTGGCTTTAACTATTCATGAAAAATACATTCTTCCTCTTTTGATTTAGATTACTTATTTAGATTACTTGCCATTAGGTTTCCATAAACCATTTTCATTTTTTCCAATTTTATCATGTTTCCAATTTTATCATATTGGTTTTACATTTATAATCTCTTGCATTTTATAACATTAAAAGCAGTGATGACACCTAAAACATTTAAAGAGGAAAACAAAGTATTTTTTCTCCTACATTTCAGTACAAATTATGCACTTTGGAAGTGAGGAGGGAAAGAGAAATACATCTTAAATTTCTTCTAAACTTCTCAAAAGATTGCTCTATCCCTCAGCTCCAAATTGCATGAAACTCTGGGCATGCAATCAATAAAACCCAGATCTCTGTACAGTACAAAGTGACGTGTGGTTTACATGGATTATGCCACGGAAAGACCTATGGTGACTTAGGAGTAGAACCGTAATGGCTGACCATTTCTAGAGGACACCTTAATGGATTCATCATGAGATTGAACAATGAGGGTCCTGGCAACACTTTAACATACTTTTTTTTTCCCCCACAAGACTGAAGATTTAACATAAAGCATCCATTTTTCCTCTCAGATTTCCTACGTAGGCTATAAGAAAGAAAAATACTGCTGGCATATTGCTTTGTCTTCACAAAATTATTGTTTCTTTCATGCCTCAAAGCAGAATTAAGTTTCAGAGGCAGGTTGGCCTGGCACCACATTTTTTTTGTTGTTTTGACATTTTTAATAACTGCCTATAACTGCAGATATGGTATTGAGGCAGACTTTGTTGCCAGAGGAACACTTTTGTTGTAAGCTGAGTAAAGAATCTTTTACAATGTAAAATTGAGGCAATCTACAACTTTTTGAAGTGGCTCTTTAATTAATATTTACAATTTGCAACACCAGTCTACTTCAGATTACATTTGACGTGATACTCATAATTAGTTATACTAGGACTTTAGGAATAAAATTTGCAAATATATTCTTTTTCATTTTTTATAAAGTACTTTGAAATTTCAGTTCTTTCTGGGCTATTTCAAAACTGTAAAGATGTGGGAACACAGACCTTTCTTCCATTAATATGCTTCATGTTTCCTTCAGCATTATTCTGACTTATAACTATAAAAATCATAAACATTTAAAAATAACAACTGAAAACACTTTGGGGTTTTAAGAGCTACAATATTTAGTGTTTCTACTAAATTTTGTGGACAGGATAAACTAATGTTTGCATGTTTATAACCTAAATATAACTATAGATGTTTTAATAAAGTTGTTATCTGTAGTGAGGAAAATATGGTGGTGAAACAATATAAATTCATTGAACTTACACTAACTAGCTAAAAGAATATTTACAATACTTTTGCATTATTTTATGTGTATACATTCAGAGTTTCTATAAATGTTACTGGGTTTTGCTTTGTTTTTTTCCTATATTGTCTGGCAGGAATCCTCTACAAAGGGAATGGTGAAAATCAATTTATATCTCAGCAACCCCCAGTTGTTAGTAGCATTATGGGCAATGGGAGACGACGCAGCATCTCCTGTCCAAGCTGTAATGGTCAAGCTGATGGTAATAAATTGCTGGCTCCAGTTGCCTTAGCTTGTGGGATAGATGGCAGTCTGTACGTGGGGGATTTCAACTACGTTCGGCGGATATTCCCATCTGGAAATGTAACTAGTGTTCTGGAGCTAAGGTATGTCTGTTTCTCATCCTGGACTTCTGGAGTTATGGGTTACTGTGGCAAATTAAAGTATTGAATAAATTTCTGACATTGTGTAAGTTTGAGTTGCGATTGCTTTTGGGAACAAAACAGAAGTTGAGTCAAAAGATTTTAAAAGTATTTAAAACTGAAATGAAAACATTTTACCCTCATAAAATATTTTAACTATGCTTATCTAAATGTGAGAATTTAATCTACCCAAAGTAATAATTCAGCAGATTTAATTTGAGAATTAACATATGTGGTCAACCTAAGTGGACAATGGACAATCATTCAACACTTCACTAATGATAGATGTAAATGTTGCCTTCTTCTCTCTCGTCTTTTAACATCCTTTCTGAATGTTTGTCTAATAATGTTTTTCTGTTCTTTTTTACTTGCTCCCACCAAGAAATAAAGATTTTAGACATAGGTAAGCATTCCTTAAAGAAGATTTATATTTTTCTAACTGTTCTTCTTTCTTTTTTAACAAATGAATGCTTATAATGGGCAAGTCATTTCTGAGATGTATTACTAGAAAAGAGGAGTATTTTTCAAAAATAATGAGTTCATATGTTTTAGTTATGTCAACTGTCAGGCTGTATCGTCCTTTCTGATGAGTTCCTCTTTTCTCATCACTCTCTGTCCACAGTCAGGCTTCTTGTTATGCTTGTGTGTGCCCTCCTTTGCTGTTCCCTCATCTCTGCTCACTCCTTGCTGGCAGCTCTTTTGCTGATCCTATCAAAACTCACTCATTAATCAGATACACCAAATATGATGAGAATGGCATATAAAAGTATCAAGGGAATTCATTTCGTTAGCCTTTTGATGTTCAATCTTTTCAGGCTCTCATTTAACAGATTTGTTTCTTTAAAGGTGAGCTTCTTTTAATAATGGAAGTTGAAATAACAATAACACAACTCCAGGAGTTAAGATTTTTAAATACACCGAGACTCACAAAATTGGTCATAGAAATAGTAATCTGGGGATTGTAGTACAGCATTCATCCATCCTGGCATTGCTGCACTAATGGCAAGAACAGAAGAGTAGGTGGATGCTTAGAATTGCTTTGCCACAGCAGCTGGTGCTGATAAGGAGGGAAAAAAAAGAGAGTCATGCTAAAATCTTGTTGCAGACATGAAACCCTGCAAACATTTGTGGCAGAACTGCTAAGTATACAGCTTAGCAGGCCCACTGGTACCTTTCTTGCCTTTTTGCTGCCAGTCATTTTCTTTCCTTGTTTTTAAACAAATCCAGAGTCATATCTCTGTTGTCCTTGTTTTTTAAATTCACTTTTCTTTGGGCATACTTCTGTGTGAAGAAGGGTTTTATGTTTTCAGAAATATGTTTCAGATGTGTTAAGCAAAAAATTCCATGACTAAAGAAGGTGTCTGCATCAGTGTTAATGATCAGAATTGGGTTTTTTTGTGATTTTTTTTCCCAGGAATGACTTGAAGGTAGTCTCTTCTCTTTGGTGGGTTTAGGGTTTCACTATTACAATTAGTTTGTATGTGTTCCACCACTCTTAAAAGAATTATATCCCTTGTGGTATCACAAAGTTGTGATTGCAGCTAGATAGGACATTGTTTTGGCAAATATATAGAACATAGAATAATATTTTAAATAGGCATGTGGAATGTACAAAAAGGGATCAAAGAGTGGATGAATATTGAGGCTTGTTTTGCTGTGGTTTAGTAGTGCCACCCTCTCCTGCCTCTGGCAGAACTGTGGTCAAAGCCTCATCTGCAGTGTTTCAGAAACTGGATCCCTGCATGTAAGAAAAGTTGGTGAGGGAGAATACTGAAGCTTTTCTGTTTTATTCATGCCTAAACGTGCAGAAGCTCCGGGTAGCAAAATTGCAGTCATACCAAACAAATTAGTGTACCAGCATGGGCCCATATAGCAGCTGTGAAGTGGGGGTTCCTCCTGGGGCAGAAGGAGACATGGAAGGCTGGGGAGAATTGGCTCTGCAGGAGCAGTTGTGGAGCCAGTAGGCAGGAGGTGTGGAGCCCACTGTGCAGCCCAACACAATTTATTATGAGTCTGAGTTTTCTCTCACATCAATACAACGTTTTCTCAGTGTCCACCCTCAGCCTTAGAGATTTGCTGATGAGAGACTTCCTAAGCAAGAGTGGGATCTTTGTGTTTAATATCCCCTGGCAGTTTTTTATTCTATTAATTTCTGTTAATAAATAAAAGGCAGCTGCCTTTTATTTAAGATGTGTAAACTTTTAGGATCCACCAAATACTCTTGCCATGGGCTCTCCAGCTAAGGATACCCTGTGAGACCAAATACCTTCTTTTGGCTGCATGAATTCATGAAGAGTCCTGGGAAATGCTGCAGAGGGAAGCACATCTGTCTGGCCTGTAAAAGGAGAAGGGAGAAAATGTCCAGTTTCACTGGCAAGCCTTTCAGACTGCTGAGGAGATTTCTACTTAAACTGCAGTTTGGAAAAAAAGCCCTCAACAGACCACTTTGCAAAAGATAATTGCTAGGTATTATAAGAAAATGCACTAAAAAATGCATTCCCCAAGTAAAACTACTGAATGAGGCTAAATACGAGTTCAGATCTCTTGTCTATTCAAGTGTTCACCTTTCTTGGCCCATAAACACAGTGCTTCAGCACAGTGTGATGTGTCTCCTACCTCAAGAAGCCTGTACTCTATTTTATAGAGAGAGAATGCAGATCAAATTTCTCCTCTCATGTACCAGTGACCTCACATTTTTTCAATCTCAAAGCTGAAATGATGTCTTTATACACACTGCTGCCTGTGGGTGATTAATGGGGATAGACATTCATGGAAGAAGTCATTTTTAGAAGGACTTTGAAGACAGGGAGGTCTTTTATAGGCTATGGCACTATCCCAAATCTATAGAGAGACAGAAAAAAAAGTCTAACAAAACACAAAAACAGCTTTGAGGGGATATATGGTTTAGAGGGCACATAGTAAAGGCAAGAGAGACAGGGATTGAAGCAGGAGGAGTATTTTCAAAAAATCTGTACATGGAGAATAGTCCAGGTGATCTGACAGCTGAAGAATTAAAAGATCAGCCTAAGCAAGATAAAAGCAAAGGGAGTAGATCGTTACAGCTCTGTGCATGTGTTTGCACACTTTCAATTCAAAGCACTTACTATTATTCAGCATAGACAGAACAAGTTAATTTTTAGTCATTTGTCTTTACAGGAGCCAGTGTGGGTATGAAACTCCATGTTTTGCAGGCTACTGAAAGTGATTAGACAATACTGAATGAGTCAATAAGTCACAGGCTGGGGATTTCATTTCTTTGCATTTGTTGTTATTGGTAGAACACAGAAGCTTAATTTCATTTCAGGGTACAATGAAATTGCATAAACTCTGCAGCTTTCCAGCTGCTGGCTGCTTATCCCTATACTATTTTTGAGATCTGCATAGTGCTCATGGATGTTTCCTGGCTAGAAAACAAATGTAGTTTTCACTTGACAGTCATTCAGTTCCTCAGATTGTGTCTTTCTCCCATAAATTATTGGGGGTTTCTATTGGCTAAAGCCTCCTTGGCTGTTCAACCCTCACCTGAAAAGAAATGCTGAGGTTGTCTGTTGTATCAGCTCAGAAAAGAGCCACTAGACATCTGCATATGGCAGGTTGGAGAGTTTCTATTGATTCAGCAGTAATATCCTAGGCACTTCCACTCTTTAATAAAATAAGAAAATGCATTTAAATTATCAGGTGTATTTTTTTGGTTTGATGGATACAGTACTTACCATGAGAACTCATCCCCTGATTTCTTTTTTGTTGGAATTAACTAGAATGTACATCTTCATATTTATGAAGAAAATAGCTTTAAAATGTCTTTTTGGAAATAAATAATTGTGTTAGGCATAAATTGCTTACTTTTTGATTTGATGACTTCTCATTCCGATGGCTGAAAAATAGATTGAGGCAGTGTTAGATGGGTTGAAGAGAGGTACTTTAATTTAGATTTCAGTAGTGTAAGACAGAACTTTATTTTAAATTACAATGAAATAAAATTTAATTGCACATTTCACATCTTGCAGTGTGTTTATATTTGAAGTGTTTGCAAAGTTTCTTAAAGACCAAAGTAATCATGTAAATGGGTATAATTTAATTTGCAGTCTATGGAGGTATAAATAATTCGTACACTACATAGTGATCATATTAAATGATCACTGCATAAATTAAGGTTTTGAAATTACCTTCCAACTATTTAGCACGTTGGCAATAATAGATTTGTAACAGACAGAAATTTAAAGTAAGCCTACATTTGATTGTTTTCAGACGTGCTGCATAACACTCAGTGCAACAGAGTTTTTTAAGAGGTGCTAATCACTGTGTATTTGATTTCATTAGTCTGTTTCACTTGGTTTCATTCGTTCTGAACCAACATGTTAAAAGTCTTAAAACCAAATAAAATCCTATTTATGCAACACTTTTTTTTTTCTGTGTTTTTGTAATTGGATGGCTATAAAAATCTGTCCCTGCTAAAAGACATAATTTGTTCACAAGTTGTTCCTGTTGGTCTCTGTTGCATTTTCCAAGTGGCAGTACATAAAAATGTGTTACATTAGCACAGTTAGGTATTTACAGAACGTGAAGTGTAGCATTCTGTGAACAGATGTTTGGCTACCACCAGACTGGTAGATCTGTTTAAGCAGCGCTTTTGCAAACATCAGAAGTGACTGTTCTGACACTCTGCTTCAATCCATGA
Organism: Urocynchramus pylzowi; assembly: GCA_013397555.1. Taxonomy (NCBI): domain Eukaryota; kingdom Metazoa; phylum Chordata; class Aves; order Passeriformes; family Fringillidae; genus Urocynchramus; species Urocynchramus pylzowi. The sequence goes on from VZRH01003699.1 coordinate 1,200,677, forward strand.
GGGGAGCATCTGAAATTACCTCATGTATTTACATGACCTTATTTCAGCTCTTCATGCCATAAATTAGGTCAGGAATCCCAACTGCAGTGGGTTAAGTTTCTACATCATAATATATCAACACAAAAGGTAATCTCCAGGGCTGTTTTTTTCACCAGCAGGGAAGAAAAGACAGTAATTCTCAATTATGTGGCACCAGTGGAGAAGCAAAATGTACGGTTCTGGGAAAATGGTTAGCAATATATATTTTCACTGTAATAAAGACTGTGCTGGCATAGTTAGCGGTTTTCTGCCAATGTGTACAGTTATTTGAAATATGACTCTGACTTAAAAAGAATGGAAAAGCTCTGCCTGGTCTCTGGTGGAAGAGATGACATTTCCTAATGTGTTAAATCATGCATATCACGCATTTGAAAGCAGTGGATTAAACAAATACTTATGAATGATGTCTTATCTCTTGCCTGTGAACTCATCATTCAAACTCTGTCTTATCTGTTTATGAATTACATTAACCATGAACCCCAGCAGCCTTGTATAAATTATAATAAAACAGATAGGATAATACCAGCAAAGTGTAAGCGAGGCCTGGGCTCCTGCTACAAAATTTGGGACTAGATCAAGGTTCCCAGAACTCTCAGAAGGTTTTAAACTCCAGTATTTTGATTTGACCTATTAGAGAGACATTTGCAGTTTCTAATGAGAGAGCCTGAACTGGCCTGAGAGCATCGAAGACAATGGGGACCATCTTTCCCCAGAGGATTAATCTAGATGGGGCTGCCTGTCACACAGATGAGCAGTGTAGACCAGAACAATTCTGGGGCCATGACCTGTGCTGCCTATGCATGGAGCATCACCGTTGACTTTAGCTCTGTCTGTGTTACTGCACACTGCATAGGAACTAAACCGTTTTCTCCTTGATCCGGTGGTAGCTGCAATTAACTACAGCACATGCAATGTGTTACTCCATTTTGCAGCAACAACCCAGCTCACAGATACTACCTCGCAACTGACCCCGTGACGGGAGATTTGTACGTTTCCGACACAAACACGCGCAGGATTTATCGGCCCAAGTCGCTCACTGGCGCGAAGGACCTGACCAAAAATGTTGAGGTTATCGGAGGAACGGGGGAGCAGTGCCTGCCCTTCGATGAGGCAAGGTGTGGTGATGGAGGCAAGGCGGTGGAGGCAACTCTCATGAGCCCTAAAGGTAAAAAAGAGTTCTCCTTCTGTAACATTCAAAATGATACAGAATTTCAGAGCTGGGGGCATGATCATGTTTAATTACTGAATTCAATAGTTGGCTCAAAACTTGGGCATTTGAGTGATTTTTTACAAGTAGAAAGTCTATAGAGGAAGAGAGCTACAGGAGACTGATTTTTTTGAAATCAATTAGGGTTGATTTTTTAGGAAGTGTTTGGCTTGAGTGGTTATTGAGCATTTTTAAACACTCAATAAGAGCATTTAGATTATGTGTTTGGCAGGCAGCAGTGAATATCTAAAATGAGCATTGCTTTTGGTTCCATTTATACCATGTTTAAAAGTTAACTTAAAAGCTAGTCCCTTCCCAACACACAAAAGCAAATGAACAGCAAGTGCAATCAACAGTTGTAGATTTCATGCTGAATATTGGTTTGTCATGCAAAATACATTAACAAGCTGTATTATTACCTCCTGCCTGAGACCAGATTTTCTGCCTACAATTTCCACTAGATACATGCTGCCTATACCCTTAGTTGTGGATAATATATTCACTGGTAGTACAACAAAAAAAACCCTGATTTTTATTTGCTTCACTGAAGGAATAGCAATAGACAAGAATGGGTTAATCTACTTTGTTGATGGGACCATGATCAGGAAAGTGGATCAGAATGGAATAATATCGACTTTGCTTGGCTCCAATGACCTTACCTCAGCACGACCTCTAACTTGTGATACCAGCATGCACATCAGCCAGGTACTTTTCAGTTGCTGCTAATTTGGAAAGCTGAGCTGGGGATAGAAACTGAAACGCAGCTTTTGCGCCCCTTAAAATAAGACTGGGTGCAGTGTGATGGATATTTAACAGCAGGTTTGGGGGAGAAAGCAACCTGTTCCACGGGCGTGAATTGTACTGTGTTCTCTTAGCAATAAACGCTGCTGTATTCAATTTTTCTGCCCATAAAGTTCAGTTTGGTTTAGAACAGCAAAACTATCAGCAGGAAACATTAAGCCTGGTAGTAAATACTGGGGGAATGGCATATCTGTTAGAACTATCTTGGCATGTTGATGTTTTCTGAATTGCTGACATCCTTAGCCTACTAGAGTGAATGAAAGGGTTTACACAAAACCCCTGTATTTTTCTATTTGTCTTAAAAACTTGTGTAGGTAAGAAGGGACATGTCAATAGCAGTATGTTCCAAAAATGGAGTACAGGGTTTCATAATCTGGAAGGTAGTACGTTATTTTTGCTACTACAAGAATAAAAGATGAATACTGTTGACAAGTACTTAGACATTGATATCTGCCTCTATAGTTAGTTATGCATTTGTGATACAGAAAAGTATTGCATTTATTGGAGGGGAAACTCAGCCTGTATTATAGTTTCAATGCAACTGGCTTTCTTTTCAATAAAATGGATGCCTGAATATTGTTCCCCTTGCCTCCCTGAAAAGCTGTAGTTCACTGCATGTATTCATGCAAGTTCTTCAGTCGAGATTGCTTACAGTAAATGGAAAATATCCTTACAGCAGTGTCCAAAACTGAAGGTTAATTAATTCATTTAATCTGCACTGGTTGACTGTTTAACTAAACACTTCTATTTGTTTAGGTTCGTCTGGAATGGCCTACAGATTTAGCTATCAACCCCATGGATAACTCCATCTACGTTTTGGATAACAACGTGGTTCTGCAGATCACTGAGAACCGCCAGGTCCGCATTGCCGCGGGGAGGCCGATGCACTGCCAGGTGCCCGGGGTGGAGTACGCGGCGGGCAAACACGCTGTGCAGACCACGCTGGAGTCAGCCACCGCCATCGCCGTCTCCTACAGCGGCGTGCTTTACATCACAGAAACCGATGAGAAAAAGATAAATAGGATAAGACAGGTCACAACTGATGGAGAGATCTCTTTAGTTGCTGGAATACCCTCGGAGTGTGATTGCAAAAATGATGTTAACTGTGACTGTTACCAAAATGGAGATGGCTATGCTAAAGATGCCAAACTTAATGCCCCTTCCTCCTTAGCTGTGTCTCCAGATGGCACCCTGTATATTGCTGACCTGGGAAACATTAGGATACGGGCTGTGTCAAAGAACAAACCCTTAATGAATTCAATGAACTTCTATGAAATTGCTTCTCCCACTGACCAAGAGCTGTATATCTTTGATGTCAATGGTACTCACCAGTACACTGTGAGTTTAGTCACCGGAGACTACCTGTACAATTTCAGCTACAGCAATGACAATGATATCACTGCGGTAACGGACAGCAACGGGAATACTCTTCGGATCAGGCGGGATCCCAACCGAATGCCAGTAAGAGTGGTCTCTCCTGATAACCAAGTCATCTGGCTGACCATAGGCACCAATGGATGTTTGAAAAGCATGACTGCACAAGGGCAGGAGCTGGTCTTATTTACCTACCATGGCAACAGTGGACTTCTGGCAACTAAAAGCGATGAGACTGGATGGACCACTTTTTTTGAGTAAGTATATAAAATAAAGATAGATGCCTTATAGTTTTATTGAGTTCTGCAGGACCATTTGAAATATATCTGGGTGAAGTAGCTGTAAAGTTGACCCTTGATAACAAAAAGCACAGAAAGATACTTTTAATTTCCCATGCTGTCTTCCTCTGTCTTACTTGTCTGACTTCTTCTGAACATTGGGTCTGAATAATTTTGAATTCATTATTTTGAACTTCAGTTTTATATATTGAAATAATAGTGAGACAACATTTCACTCTTGTCAAGAAATTTGTAACTCAGACAACCATGGGTTTGTAGATTTGCATCAAAAACTAGATTTTCATCCCACTTGCTCATTAGATTGACATTCTTCTGCAGCAAATACTGACAAGAAATTTGTCTTCGCTGCTCTATTTTTTTTTTTTAAGCAAAAGCATTTCTGCTTGGTCTTTCACCCAAAAATAACGTCTGGGTGGGTAGTAAAAGGTTGTGCTTCACTGAGTGGCAAGTACGCAGGAAGGATCTCCTGGACAGCACAGCAGGCTTTCACACAGGTGGACCCAGCTGGAGGAAGCTGAGAAAAGAAATGTGGGCCATGGGGGAAGTGTCATTCCTGTAGGCATAAACTGAAAACACAGAAACCACCAGCACCATGTCAGGTACAGCAAGCACAGCAGCAAGAGGTATTACTGCAACAGTAGGACTTGTAATTTTACCAACCTCAGAAAAAAACTTTTCAGTGAATTGCTTTAGCCTGTGTTACACTCATTAAGTCATCAATGCCTGTTCATAACAGACAGATTAGCAAAGCGTTTTACAGAATCCTCAATTATATTGACTAAGGAAGGTCATGACAATTTATAGATAAACGAGTAGAACCAGAGAATTCGCATACAGGCTTTATCGGCAACTTCATCTCCACATGATCTGAACTGCCAACTGATACGCTAAGACAAAACATAACAAAAATGCAGCTTAAAACAGAAAACATTATTTCAAAAAAGGTCAATGTAGAATTAACACAGATTTTCTTCAGTTGTCTCTGCCAGCTGGAAAAAATACGTGTATTTTTAACTCACATGAAAGACATGATGAGGTTGGGTAAGAAGGTAGGTATGAAGGAGTGGAAGATGTAGTGTTAGTGTGATAAGTAAAACTGTTAAGAGGCCTCTAGTTGAACTATTCAGGATTGCAAAGGGCATCATGAAAATTCAGTAAGTCCCTCTTCTTTTTATTTCCCCCTCTTCTTTTCTCGTATCTTTATGATGAAATGCAGTAGCAACTGCTGCCAAGGTCAGGGCTTAAAAAAAGCTTTCAGTTCAACACACATGATAAAGAAAATAAAGTGCCAGTGTCAGGCAGTGGCAGCAAAGCCAAACATCTGTGTTCTGAGATAACTTCATATTTCTGTCAGTGTGCATTTGGCTGAGGCAGTGTGCAGGCGGACTCTGAGCACCTGTATCTACTCTCCAGCCTTTACAGATGCCCATCAGAGACACAAGAGCAGCAGGTGCTGCTTCACTGCATATTGTGTCCTGAAGTGGAGACAGGGCTAGGAATGCTGATCCCTGACAAAGACAGCAGGTGGGATGGTACTGCTGCCAGTTTGAAGGTATTCTTACAATAATCTCTAAATTGGCAGGGCTTTGGTAGCGGGCACCTTCCCAAAGCATTAGCACACATCTGTAATATTTAATTGTGCTTTGGTGCATCCGCTGTGTATCTTTTTAGGTCCTGCCAAGAGGACACAGAAGCACAGCGAGGGTACACAGAGGAATGAGAAAGTGTTTGATGGGGAGGGCAAGTGTTCTCCTTCACTTGAGTTAGCCCTGTGCAGTATGCTGAGAGACCAAAGCACAGCTTTAGGTGTGCTGGGAATAGCCATCCATTTCCACAGAGAGTAAAGTCAGTGTTGAACTGTGACAGACACAGCCACTTGTTTCCTATAGGCAAGTTGGGCAAGACAGTCAGTTTGGGGGGCGGTGAAGTCCCAAACAGAAATTAAGGCATCTGGTGGGTACAGCAGGCACTTTTAATCATGCTGGCATTCATACTGGCTAATTGAGGACCTAGAGTTTTAATCAGGGCAGTCATTTCTCACCATGTTGTCTGTAGTTTCTGTGTAGCCTGCTGTGGTGTCCTGCAGTAGCTGGTGATTCCTTAATGGCATCTGCGTGATCACAAAAAACCTGGATATTATATTCACTATTCAGTGGGTGATAGGTCTGTAGTTTTCATCATAGGGAGAATTTAGGGTACTGTGTGTCATGAAGTACACAGCTATTTCTGAGTCCGTAAATAGCTGTCTTTCACACCTGATCTGCTTTCCTGCAGACTTTCTGGTCTGAGTTAGGTTATGTCCAGCTGACTTACAGAGAGCCCAAAGGGCAGGCTATTCCCCTCAGTAACTATTAGTATTATTTCCAAGCTGCTGCTTATGCACTTCCTAAACAATTACCTCCAACCAATGTCTCGTTAGAATTCCCAAGCTGAAGTAATTATAGAAAAAGCTAGGCAGTTTCACTCTCCCAAATTTGCAAGTGTATGAGGCTTTTGCAGAAGCAAAGATATTTATCTCCTCCCTGTAGCCATGGTGAAGCAGTAATCTATTTAATTGCAACAAGGAAAATTCAGATCAGACATTTGAAGGAGCTTCATGGTGATGATTTTGGAGCCCTGGAGCAGACAACAATGATAGTGACCCCTTGCCCTTCATAGACTGTCTTTAAAAACAGATCAGACATCTTTCAGGACCAATGCAGGAAGAACAGATCCTGCCCTGGGGTCGAGGTTGGACTGCATGACCTCTCAAGGTCCCTTCCAGTAATGTTTTCTATGATGCTCTGTACAAGTTAAAACCAAAAATAAAAAAATGTACTGATTATGTAAAGCCACAGGGAATAAGGGGCAGGAGGAAGGCACTGTGTTATTTTTCTTGCCAAAACAGCATTCTCAAAAACATCCATCAGTCATCATAGCTGCTTGCTTCTTTTGAACATAAAATCCCCATGCACCAAATCTGTGTCTGTATATTTCCCTTTTGAAGGAAAAAATAATTGTGAACACAACTCTTTTGCCATTTTTTATTATAAGATCAAGTATTATTGTGACTTTTTGGTGCTTATGATTTGTGACATTAAATCTGACAATGCTGGACTTTCGAGAGGTTTCTGCTACTATTGCCAAAAGAGATGGAGACCGTGAATTATCACAGCAGAGTTTGTGTGAGGGTGACACGATGCACAAGGGTGTATCTCTCTCAGCTTCTGCATATTCATGTTTGTGGGTAGTATGGGCTAAAACATTACTAGATGAAATGTTTTCTGTTGAAAAAAATGAAGCCTTGCTAAAATGGAAAGGTATCCCTCAAACATCAAGTGAGGAATAAGAAATTCAGAAAAGAAATCATTCTGGCTTCATAGCATAATATTTCAACTTCATTGCTGAATGAATTCTCTTTTAATATCACTGTTCATTTATGTATTTTATTTACTGTATTACTCAAATTCTCAAAATATTTTGAGAAAAGGATAGAATTTTATTCCGTGGTGAATCCAGACTTTCTTCCCACTCACAGTTAAAAATGTTCAGCTGTTTGAATGTCCAATGGACCAGAAATGCCTTTTGTCAACTAGTTTTGAGTATAGCTGGGTTTTTTCACCTTTCGATTGTCACACATCTGTTTAAGTGGCTGAAGGAAAAATACTGTGCATTTAGTAATAAAAAGTTCAGCCTTAGGAGCAACTCAGGAATAACTGTTATATGGTTAACTATTCTCTTGTGCAAATCTGGTTGTATAAGTGGAGCATGGATCCAAATAATTTATTTCAGCTGAGTTCTCAGTGATTTGAAAGCAGGTTTATGAAAATGATTCAATCTTTCTTTTTTCCTTTTCAGAACTTCTCAGTACAAAGGGGAAATATTTGCAAAAACATTGCATCCCAAAAATTGGCAATCACTGCTCTGGCACATACTAAAGCATTTGGTCTTGTTTCTTTTCATGGCTTTTTTCCACAGTTTAAATCACACTAATATCAGATCTAGAAGAAATTTACTTTTTTTATTTATTTTAGCCTGGACAGTAATTAATCTATAGTTTATTTAATTTAGTATCTTCTTTCTCTGAAGATGGGAAGGACTGACACACAAGAAATATTTTTTTTCATTCTTTTTTGAATTACAGTGAAATTGTAAGTACTAGGTTGAATTACTTAGGATATAATATAATCTGTTTTCTTTGTTTACAGACTTGGGGGATTTTTAATATCTTTATCGCAAAATGGATTTGTAAATTTCTGTTTTGCTAAGGGTTACAGTGTACTGATCAAAACTGACACCTTATATTTCAGGAAAGTGTACTTTTTTTAAAGCACTGTTGCTCAAATTCATAATAAAGCACTGTTGCTCAAATTCATAATAACTGTTATCTGTTTTCAGAGGTCCAAAAACTTGCTGAATAAAAATGATGTTAACAGAGCATTTACAGAAATGATTGAAAATGCATGCATACTAAAAAACCAATGGAGCCATATGAAGCTAAAAGTTGCCCAGATTAGGTTTTATAATGAAATTATAGTATTAAACAAGGTATAAAAGTAATCAGCCTAATCAAATTATCTTAAAAAATTCTGAGATACCTGAGCTGGAAACTATTAACTATAACTGCATATTATGTATGCATAATATGAACATTTAAACAGATAAATCTTAAAAGTTAAACTAATCATCTGCATATTAGCATTTTGGAAGTGACAATTCCTAGATAGCCTATGTGGCATTACTTCTATGCACAGTTTCCGTTCTGACTTTGCATACAGATAGCTAAGCCAGGTGCACAAAAAGAGCATTTTTTCTTGACCTAGGTTTTGAAATACCAGAAGCAAATGCCTGAAAAGCCTTGCAGGTGCCCCTGTGCAATCGCCCAGCCCCCGGCCTGCAAGGTCTCCATCAAAGCCCTGGCATTCCAGCAGTTGCCAGGCAGGCAGCCGTGCCAGCCCGCGGCTGCTTTGAGCTCCTTGGGCTGCTTGAGGAGCTGGCAGAGGCTGCTGTGGCAGGGAGAATCCCTGCAGGACGAGCAGCCAGCAGCCCCTGGTGCCGGGGCAGCCGGGGCAGGGCCGCAGTCCGTGTGCGCGCTCGGCGCCGTGCCCGTCCCTGCAGGCGCTGAGCGCCTCCTGCCCCGCAGCTGCTCTGCAACCAGCCCTGCTCAGCCCGGTGCTGGGTGTCCGGGATCTGTCCCGCTCCAGTCACAGCCCGGGTGCTTCTGAGGCTCCTCTGTAAAAACACCCGTGTTCCTTCCCCCCTCAAGCTCTTCTGGAAGGTTCAGGCTGCTTGTGCTCTCCTTAGACATGAAGTAATTTCAGCAGCCACTGTTCCTTATCTCTTTTCAGCTTTCTCTCATTTTCCTTGCTCTTCTTTTAGAAGCAGTATCAGCAGGCACAGATCTGATCCAGACTAAGATGGCTCCTCCTCTCTGGAAATCCACTGCCTTTCTTCCATTACTCCATTTTGCTCTCCAGACCTCCTGCTACGTTTCCTTACTTTCTTACCTTGTATCATGCTCCTTTCCACATCTCCCATTATTTCCCTAAGGTGTGTTTGACTTTCTTGCTTTTTCCTTTCCCAGCAGTGAATTTCTTCACAGTCCCCTCTTGTATCTCTTGACAGTCCATCCAATGTTTCCCCTGACACTTCATGCCCTGGGCTCATTTGTCTTCTCCTTCCCCTCTTCCCCCTCCCACTCAATCCATGTCTTCAAGGCAGTGCAACAGGAAGCAAAGAGAGTGACATCAGCAAGCACAGTTCCTACAAGTTTACTTTGCTCCCACAGTTAAATTAACGAGCTTTCCAGCTATTCTGGAAAGGTGGTGAAATCATGCCAAATGTGAAATCCTTACAGTAATATATGGACTCTAGAGAATCGCAAGCAAAAATCTATTTTCACTGTGTGCTGCGAGTTTGCATATTATGCTTTTATTAGCAATGCATTCAGTGCCGTGGTTTCCCTAAAACTCTGTGATACAGAGTCAGATATTGCCTCTGGCTTGGACTTGTTTAGTTTCCCCAAGTACCAGGCACATCATCTGTAACTGTCAACAGTTGGCAACAGAGAATAGAGTGTGTTCTGCAGTTTTTCTTTTGCTTCATCATAATACATTGCCTGTGGAGTCTGACTTGGAAATACTGAAATTTGGCTATAGAAAAGTCTATGGAACTTATGCTGAAAAGCAAGTATGTAATTTGATCAGATTAAAATTATACCCTGCTAGTAGTATCAGTTCACTTGCACTTTTACTGTATATTAAGAAGTTAAAAATCCAGTTTTCATAATTACTATTTCTGTACTGTTTCCAGTAACATTTGTGGGGGGATATTTTCCTGTAATATTTGTGTTTCTTTTTGTGTTCATTTTTCTATTCCATTCATACTTCAGTACTATGAGTATCTAGAAGTGCCTAGGGTTCTTGTTACTTTTAAGTTTTGGGGCTTTCATTTTAATTTGATTCTGCTTTCTTAGAAATACCAGAACTTTGTACAAAATTGTAATTTGGATTTTTTTATCACTACTAAACAACACTATCTGAATGTCCTTGGTGTCATAGTGCTTTTTAGGTATTTTTATCCTTTTACTATCAACAGCCTTTGGTACCTGCTGCTTTTACTGCTGCTGCTTCTTGCTTCATCAGTGTAAAATGTAGTGGCTATAAAATAATTAACCAAATTCATTCAAGCACTTCTGTTTATCCAATTATCATGTTCTTGCATTGACTTTTGTGGAATCACATAAGCCCTTGATTGCAAACTGTGACATACAAGTGCAATGTCTTTAATCATCCCATACTATATATACTCAAGCAACAAAAAGTATATTCTCTTCATTCTTAATGGTTTCCAAACTGTCATTTTTGGGAATATTTTTGAGATAACCAGTCCTTGCAAAAGTGCCTCTCTCTCCGCATTGCCTGGCACAATGCAGCATCTCTCTAGGAAGCCTAGAAGGGACATGCATTTTAAAGCCTTACCTTTGAGGCCCCTCCCAAGAAGGGAAAGTCTCTCACTTCAGAAGCCTGCATTAATTGGGTGTGACTTGTACTCTGAAGGAATAAGGTTGTTATTCTAAATTAACCACAGAACCTGAATCTAACAATTATTGTTTACTATCTTGGTATTCCACTGTCGAAAAGAATATACAAAATATATAAATTTGTTTTCCTGTTACTAAGTTTGCCTTTCAAATATAATGTAATTTAATAAGTTGATTTGTCCACTTTTTGAGACCCTGTAAAAACAGTTTTGTTGAGTTTTTACCTTTCAAAACAAAATTAAATTAAATTAAATTAAATCCCCACTCTACCACCAAATAAGAATTAAGGAGGGAAAAGCAACATTACTGATTATTCTGTGAACAAAATGTCTGGCCAAACAGACCAGCCTTACATTGTTTTTTCACTAAAGGCCTGTACACTCATCTCTGACAGTGTAAGCAGACCTTACAGCAAGGAACAATATGTCACACAAAGTATATATACACCACCATTTCTCTTAGTTGAAAGGCCATACTCTGGTATTTATATCCACAAGGCACACAGTTTATTTGTGCAGTAATAGATGAGTTAAAAAGGGGGGGGAGGTGACAACACAGACAAGGCAGCAGCCCCGAGGGGCCCTGAGGTTAGGGAAGCTGCCCACTGGCACACCCTAGCAAATCCAGAATCTATCCTGTGTTCATCCCACAGGGCTCAGGGGCAGTGAATTCTTACTACAGGGAAGTTGAAAAGTGAGGGATGAGTGTTGAGGTCTTGTAGATAATGGCCTAGTTACTGTATTTAGTCTCATCTTCATAAGAACAAGCCCCCTTGAATTGCTCCTGAATTGCCTGCACTGAGTTCAAAAGAGAGAACTGCTGAGGCACAGCCCCAGCCCTGGGAAGCTGCTTCATCCCTAGCAATGCCTGTCATGTAAGGCACACTGCCTACACCCCACTGCTCCCAGTGCACCCCTTCCCCAGGAACATACCCTGGAGCTGTTCTTCCTGCTCTTCAGAAAGCAGTGGCTCCATTAACACTGCTCATTTTGCAAGTTAGTGTGTGTGTCGGGTGCATGTCAGATATGTGAGTTGTGAGAGACCCCTTGGTNCCTGCACTGAGTTCAAAAGAGAGAACTGCTGAGGCACAGCCCCAGCCCTGGGAAGCTGCTTCATCCCTAGCAATGCCTGTCATGTAAGGCACACTGCCTACATCCCTAGCAATGCCTCTCATGTAAGGCACACTGCCTACACCCCACTGCTCCCAGTGCACCCCTTCCCCAGGAACATACCCTGGAGCTGTTCTTCCTGCTCTTCAGAAAGCAGTGGCTCCATTAACACTGCTCATTTTGCAAGTTAGTGTGTGTGTCGGGTGCATGTCAGATATGTGAGTTGTGAGAGACCCCTTGGTTTTGTGGCTCCTTATGAGAATATACAGCAGTCAGCACAGCATGGAGGACTGCAGTACCATACAGCAGTGAGTGAGAAGTTTGGTGCTATTCTGACAAAAAGTAATGCATCCCCAGCATGGTAAATTCATGTATTGCTTCTTTCACCACAAAGCACCACTCCCTCAAAATACCTGGCTCCAAATACCTGGAAGTCATTTTGGATTGGGCTGTGAAAGTGGTCAATCTTCTGTGGCACAAGCACTGAACTCAAGCTTGTTTGTGTGGTTGTGCAATGAAGTAGAAAATGAGCATCAAAACGTTCTCTCCGTATGGAAGTGAATGAGCTATCATGGGAAAAGGTGTTGATTCATTCCTTTGAGCTCCCTTTCCAACAGACACATTTCCTGCAGTGATTCTCGTTTAGAGTGTGCCTGTTGTTTTGCAGATGAGTTATGGCTGTCAAGAAAGGCCTATTTAAGTGAATTGTTCATGTCTGGAGTGCTGAATGTCGGTTTACAAAAAAAGACTGAAAACTGTCCTTTTAACATTATGACAAAATAGACACACCAAATAAAAAGCCTCAAGAGCTGCAGTTATAACAGGAGAAGGTGAAAAGAGAAATTGCCAATCACTTTCCAGCTGAGGAAATCTCTTCATTAAACCTGGGCTAAAAAATTCATCCTGACCATGTTGCTAAGATAAAAGACCATTACCTGAATTATTTAACCAGCTGTGCAAACAGTTTTATAAGACTTCCCCAGATGAAAACAGAGTATAGACCCTTTCCCCATGGAAAAGCCATCAGAACAGGAAAAGCTTGAGTTGTCTGACAGGTGGATGGACAGAGAAATGTAGCTGATACTAATACTTTTAATGACCTTCTAACTTCTGTGGTTTTGTGAGTTTGCATTTTCTGCCCAAATTCCATTAAAAAACAAGTACGCATATAAATTTCTGTCCAGAATTGGGATTATGGATGTAGTTCAATTTAGCTCTTTTCTAGAATTACTCCCAGACCTATTTTCTGTAATTTCTGTTTATCCACTTTTTCCTCAGAGCTAGGCAGAACAGAAGGGAAAAGGAAAATAAAAAGGGACAGGTGAAAGGAAAAAGGAGAGGGAGAGGAGAAAGGAATAAAGCAGGAAAGAAAGGGAAAAGAAAAGAAAAAAAATTTTTTCATATATTTAGAATTCTATAACACTGGAAAGAATATTGATTTTTTTCATAAAATCATAGAATATTCTGAGTTGGAAGGGATTCACAAGGATCATCAATGTCCAGCTCCCAGCCCTGGCCCTGCACAGAACGGCCCCAAGAGTCACACCATGTGTCTAAAAGTGTTGTGCAAATAATTCTTTAATTCTGTCAGTCTTGGTGTTGTGACCATTTCCCTGGGGAGCCTGTTCCAGTTCCTGACTGGAATCTAGATGAAGAACCTTTTCCAATATAAACCATATCCATCATAAACCTCCCCTGACACAGCTTCAGGTCATTCCCTTGGTTCCTGTCACTGGTCACCACAGAGAAGAGATCAGTTCCTGCCCCTCCTCTTCCCCTCATGGGGAAGTTGAGACCACAGTGAGGTTTCCCCTCAGTCTCCTCCAGGCTGAACAGACCAAGTGGCCTCAGCTGCTCCTCATACAGCTTCCCCTCAAGGCCCCTCACCATCTTCCTTGCCCTCCCTTGGATGCTCTCTAACAGCTTTATGTCATTCTCACATTGTGGCGTCCAGAACTGCCCCAGCACTCGAGGTGAGGCCACCCCAGGGCAGAGCAGAGCAGGACAATCCCCTCCCTTGCCCAGCTGGTGATTCTGTGCCTGATGCACCCCAGGACATGGTTGACCTTCCTGGCTGCATTTTTTCTCACGCTTAACAATATTCCAGATAAGGAAAAAAGAAAAATGCTATCACGGATAATAATAAAATAAAATTTTAAAAATCCACCTGTCGTAATTTATAGGCTACTAATATATGTCAAATTGTCATTTGCTTTCTTATTGTTAAGCAAAACAAAATATTAGGAAGACATACCACCATATTCTTTATTGTTTGGGTTTTAAAAACAAAAATTTTTATATCTCCAAAGGAAGTCATAGTTTAATATTTCAGGTTTCCCAGTATAATAGTGTGAATTCACAAGCAAGATGCTAAACCTTTTAAGATACAAATGTACTGTGTGGAAATAAAGGAATATGTGCAGGTTATAAATGAGTAGTTATGGATCCACTGAAGTGTCTATTTCAATCAGATTAAATAAGAAATGGAAAAAAAAAAAAAAAAAGAGAAATCATTTCTGTATATGCATCTTCAGATTATTTTCACCTTTTTCATTCTTAGCAGGCTCGTTCAGTCTCTCTTCAGACATATCAAAAGCAAAAATGCATATCAAAGTGAGGAAAGCAATGTAAAAATTGAATAAAGGAAAAAAAAGCAAAATTCATTACATTCAAGTTTAAAGTTTTTTTTCTTTCTTTCTACAACCCACATAATGGTTAAAGGTGGCCAAAACTAGAGCTTCCAGTAACTTGCCATGCCCAGTTTTAAACCAGTGGGGAGCAGGAGAACTCCCTACAGGTGAAGAGATGCTAATAAAAGTGATGGTATACAAACTGTGGGCTTCTTTCCTTTTGATGGGCAAGATAACCATTTTGATACTAGTTGAGCATGTAAAAGTGCTACTAGAGTGGCTTTTCTTTACCATCATTTTCCAACTTTGAATTCACTTTCATTTGGGAGGGACTAAACCTGCAGTGGGCTATGGAGGCTGAATACAAGTGAAAGAATGTATTTGGAAACCAAAATTCTGTCATGTTAAAGACAACGCTGCTCTATGTAAATGTAACTTAAATGGCCTCGACAAGCCAAGGGAGACATTTCATTGCCAGGTTAGGACAGATTTTTCAGCATGTTGTCAACATGGTATGCACCTAAAAAAAACAACACATTGCACTCCTGAATGTCAACCTTGAACCTTCTGTTCTCACCTGCCAAGAAGCAACACTCTGGTATAAAAGGCTTCCCATTAATAGTTTGAAATAAGTAGGGTAATGTTCCATAAATTTTTTAGCCACTCTTGGTAATCTGAGACGCAGAGAAAATACCTAAAGTGAGTTGAGTGAAATTATAACAGTAGTTTTCCACTGTCAAAATTATACATGTCTATATTATGAAATGTATTCATGCTTCATTTTTCTATTACAGTATCCCAACTAATAGTATAATCTGTAACCAGTCTTAAATACTTAATATGCATTTGGACTGTATGTCTTGTTATCTGAAATGTGCTGGAACTGGTGTGCCTAGCTCTTCAACCTGACATGTTTACAACAGAAAAAAAAAAACCCACAGAATTTTTTTTTTTGAGGGATTGTGCTGCAGAGGTCTGGGGAAAAACAGTATCAGTCATAACTTAGCAACTGGCTTTAGGTGCAGCCTTTACTATGCACTTTATTTCTACAGCTCCCTATTCTACATTGAAATAACTTGTGATATAAAACATTAATAATGCTCTGCAAGTTGGGGTTGAGCTAAATGTGCTACAGACTAAGATAAAATACACTTGAGAAGCAAGTCAAAAATAAAGAAAGTAGGACATTTCCATCCATGGCAAAGCTTACCAGGAAGTTATTACTGCAAAGTGAAGTGTCCTACATAGCCTAGAACAGAAAATGGTCTGGGAAGGCATGTAATTAAAACTGAAGGAGATGAGCAATGGAAGAGAGACTTCCAGCAGGTGAAGAGCAAAAGGTCGAGAATCTGGGAAGCTGATAATCATTATCTCTGAGAAATTCTCACTGCTGAAGTGGAAAACTATCTGGCAGTGGCAGCTCATCCTAAGGAAGAAAAAAGATTTGATCTAAGGGTAACTGCAGCTAGTGGTGGTGGCAGCTGCCCCCACTGCTGCCTTCATAGTTATTGACCAAATATGAAGATTGTTGTGTTAATGCCAACAGAAGTGAGCTGAGCGGATTAAGGCACACAAGGTCACGTCCAGGGAGCAAGTTCCTGGTTTAGATTCTTGAAAAGTTTGTGTGAGACACTCTTCAGGAATTGAAGAGGTTGGTGGAATAGCTTTGCTGTGGAGCCTGGCAAAGGAGAAAGATCAGAGAGCTCCATGGTAACACGTGTGCCTGAGCTTGTGTTTGGATGAAAAGATCAAAGAGGCTGTGAAATGCCAAATACAGGCGCTCGCCCTCTAGACTTCAGATCTCATTCCTTCTAGGGCAATTTCAATATTAGAACACTAGGCAGATAAAAAGAAATCTCTCAGTCTAAAAGTGACAATCTTGGATGAATAAATTCACCTTGGCAGCAGAATGCAAGGATATTTGAATGTAATAAGAAAAATGGCTGCAGAATGCCCAAAGGTATGAGTGATGTTGCTATGCTATGCACTGATAAGGCTTTGATTGTGGGCAAGAAGATAGCAAGTATAAAGTAAGTTTAGTATTCGATGTACAGTGAACAAAATAAAGGACACACATAGCAATCTGTCATCAAATGGAATATGTAGTGAATTGTAGAAAGGCCTATTTCCCCTTTTCCTTTTTTTTCCTGGCTATAAAAGTATGAGAAATCCTATTCTTACCTTTCACGTCTCAGTCGCATTTTCTTCTTGCACTAGGATGCCTGAACCAAGCAATCATGGCTTTTAAGATTCTTTCAGCTTTAAAGTCATGTTTTTAAGAACATTAATGTGTAACATGATTTCTTGCTGGTCTTTGAACTCTCCCCCACTGAAATATTAACTGCTTATCTCAGGCTCATGATGTGCCTTCCCATATTTGTGAAAGACGAGACCAGTTCAAGAACTATAGGCACAGTCAAAAAATAATAATGTGGAAGCAAGAATGCATTAAAGAAGGATAGCACAGTTCAGTGCTGTGTACTGCACTGAAGCCGTACACTGCACTGAGTGCTACTGATGTGTAGCCTTTTCCAGCTCAGGTGGTATACTGATAAATATGGTAATTAGTTTCTCACTGATACTGTGATTAAAAGAGCAAAAATTTCTTATAGGGAAATCTTACCGTCTGTGGCCTTAGTAAGCACTGTTTGAAATAAAGACCAGTACTCAACTACTGCAATCAAAGGATAGAAGTAATTCCCAACAAAGTAATTTGGTACCATTTTCAAACATAAAGCAGAAAATAGAAAAGGACACTAATTGGACAATATATGCTCCCCAGGGAGTTGGAAAGGGAAGTTGTGCATGAAAATAAAATAAGTTCTTGGAACTGAGGCATGAGACCGAAGGTCATGAATAGGCTAGCAGTCACATTCATGCACAAGGAACTTAAGTATGTTTGTTTTGGTCTCCTGCATAAATGGAGTATCTCAGCTTGCCAAGTCCAGTGTGTGAAAAAGAACCACAATTAGGGACAGAAACACACTGGAAGAAACCCCATTATCTTGAAATGTACTTAACTTCAAAAAATAAGTTTCCTCACTTGACTTCCCTGGCTTGCTGTATGGTTTCTGATTTTTAAACATTCTTTTCTCTTGCCTGTTGCTAAGTGAAAGTCTTGCATAAACAAAGGAAATCAACTGTGCTAAAAGGATGGAAATGACTGTGTGCAAAAAGCTGTCAAATCTACAGAGTAAGCAAACTGGAAGAAAACATTTCTTAACTTAATCCTTTCAGTTACAGCAATGCTGTGCAATACTCATGCTGTTCAGAGAAAGTTAGTGTTGTGAGTTACAGCTGTTAAGATTAATTCTCTCATTTTAAGAAAAAGAGTTTCTGTAGCCTCAGTGATATGCTTGGGGCTTTTGGGGGACTTTTTTTTTGGGTTTGCTTTTCTTTTCCAGTAGGAGCAATTTTGATGATAAATATCAGCATGAAATGTCTAGCACACTGTGAGGACCTGCAGGGTCATGTTCCAGTTACTTTAAGAGACTAAGGCGTTGTTCAGCTTCCCACTACATGGTCACAGGAGAGGGATGGAAAACTGAGAGCAAACAGGTCATAAGTGGGCATGAAATCATCCTTTGGATGCTTTTTTCTCTCCATTGCAGCTACAGGCAGGATATACTTCAAAACAAGGAGCTTCAGCTGAACACCTAGGCTGACAGATTAAGACTCCAGTACTGGAAGAGCTAATCTTAAAAATAAGCTTTATGACCAGAAGCTCACACAGTGCTTTACGTCTCTCTATACTGTGACCAAAATGCATGTTTGGATTTTGTTTTGTAAGCATGGTCTCTCTGGTCATATACCAAGATCTACTTCAATTACAGAAATTCTATCTACCTATGCATACTAAATGGATATATAGCTGTTGGTTTAAATAAATGTCAGTAGACACAGAAAAAAAAAAACCTCATGGTTTTTGTCACAATTCTCAAACGATGATCCACAGGCAGTTAACAAGTTAGAGATGCTAGCTGTTCAGGTTTCCAGCTACAAGCAGCTTAACTAGATTAAATATTACCCCAGGCTCTGCTCATAGTAATACAAGGGACATTAAGCACTCAGAAGTACAGGTGTTCTGTATACTCATTGAATAGGAAAGACCCAAGAGACACTCTTATTAAGATACCCTTTTTTCAAAAATTTTGAGGATTCCTGCAGTAACAGCAAAATCTAGTCCAGTAAGAGGGAGTAAGTACAGAATGCTACAGAATTTAGCACCAATAAATATGCTTCCTTTGAAATGGTGAATTAGATGTGCAGCAGGATCTGGTCACACTTCAAAGAATAATATGCAGAGCTGAAGATCCATCTGTTTGCTCTTGCTATCACCATTGAGGCTGCTGTATGTTAAGCAGTCTTTTGAGTACTTCAAAGCATGTTTGAAGTCTTTGCTATGCCTATCCCATGTGCACAAAAAAAGCAAAAGTGCCTTAACAATATGAGTAGCTGGTGTTTTTGTTCGTTTTAGTTGTAAGTGAAAACAATTTGTTCCTGCTATATATAATTTCTGGACTTTTTTTTTTTTTTAGCTATGATAGCGAGGGCCGTCTAACAAATGTTACATTCCCAACTGGAGTCATCACCAACCTCCATGGGGAAATGGAAAGGGCCATTACAGTGGACATTGAGTCATCCAGCAGAGAGGAAGATGTCAGCATCACTTCCAACTTATCATCAATTGATTCTTTCTATACCATGGTTCAAGGTACTGTAAACAAAAGATTTCTCAGCAGATACTGGTCTGAAAATTGTTTTCTTGTGGTACAAGCAGCTCCAAATAGAAATGAAATTTTAGGGACACAGTGTCTGGAGGAAGGGGTGATACATACAGAGTTTTACACCTATACAGAAACAACTGTTCAGGAAAAGCAGTAGTTGCAACAAAAGTAGCATTAAGTAAGTTTTCTAACCAAATCGGTTTTGTATTCAGCTATGAGAAGTAGAATACTTACTTTATATTAAAAAGGAATCTTGGAAAGAATAGATGGATTGAAAAGGAAATACATACAGAAATAGTATGAAGTGATATTTTAAATCATTACATTACATATTACATGCTATTTAAAAATAACATGTAATATCCCAGCAACCACATACTTGCAAAAGTGAATAGTCATAGTATGCTTAGGATTAGCAAAATGCCTAATGAAACAGCAGAGAATGTGTTTCATGCCAGTCCAAAGAATATACTATGAGGATGAGACTTTCTTAGGTGTTTAAGTAACTTTGATTATAGGTCCTAAAGGCATTTTGGCTCCTCTGGGATATACTTATTCTTAACAATCTCACCCTGGCTCTTTATTACCATTGGGTCAGTTATGTGAAGTCAGGATGTACATATTGCATAAAATGTCCAGTACAAAGGCAGAGTCTTAACCCATGTAGGTAACCTGTAATTCTCTTTCTGGCCTTTTCAGACCAGTTAAGAAATAGCTACCAGATTGGTTATGATGGCTCCCTGAGAATCCTGTACGCCAGCGGCCTGGACTCACACTACCAGACAGAGCCACACGTCTTGGCTGGCACTGCCAACCCAACCATGGCAAAGAGAAACATGACCCTGCCAGGGGAGAACGGGCAGAACCTGGTGGAGTGGCGGTTCCGCAAAGAGCAGGCCCAAGGAAAAGTCAACGTCTTTGGCCGAAAGCTTAGGGTAAGCACACAAGCACGAGTGGTATCTACTGCATTCTCATTAAGGAATGAGGAAATGTAAATACATTCCTGTAGGTATTGCCATCCAGCAACCACAGAATATTTACTGTAGACAAGCTGACTGTAGATCTGGAAGTACTTGTTTTTATTACTTCATTTATTGGCTGTTTTATTTATTAAAACAATGTCTGTGTGTCATGGTTTAACCGCGGGCAGCAGCCAAGCCCCACAGCTGTTCACTCAGTCCCCCACCAGCAGGATCAGGGAGAATTGGAACAGTAAAACCCAGAGAACTTGTGGGTTGAGATAAAGACAGTTTAACAGGGAAAGCAAAAGCCACACACACAAACAAAGCTAAACAAGGAATGAATTCACTGCTTCCCATGGGCAGGCAGGTGTTCAGCCATCCCCAGGAGAGCAGGGCCCCATCACCCCTATCAGTGACTTGGGAGGACAAAGCCATCACTCCAAACGTTCTCCCTTTACACACTGAGCATGATGCCACATGGTCTGGAACATCCCTTTGGTCAGTTGGGGTCACCTGTCCTGGCTGTGTCTCCTCCCAGTCTCCCACACACCCCAGTCTGCTCTCCAGTGTGGCAGTACCAAAAGCACAAAAGACCTTGGCTCTGTGGAAGCCCTGCCCAGCAATAATGAAAACATTTCTAGGTTATCAACCCTGTGTTCAGCACAAATCCAAAATATAGCCCTGTACTAGCCTCTGTGAAGAAATACCCCAGCTAAAATCAGCACTCTGTGGAATTTAAACGGTTGGGTTTAGCTTGGAATGGCTAAAAAGAATAATTTTCAGCCTTTCTTCACTGTTTCTCTTTCTGGTATTGAATTCATGTAACTGATTCAGAATCCTATTTTAAATTATTCTACCATAAGTTAGCATGATCCCTGGATTTTGTTTCTTTTTTTTTATTTTAAATTGAAATTGTAGTAAGACATTCTTACAGTAGAAAAGGTTTAATTGTGTGTGCATGTGGATGGCATATTCCTCTAACATATGTCTTTACCATTTTGTTGGCATTCCTTCTTCCTATATAGTGAGTGAAATACAAGTAGGAAGCAAACTATGATTTATGACAGCCATTTGGTAAAGACAACACAGATTAAGCATTTAAAATTGTGTTGCCAGGAGACCATTTCAAGATCAAAGGTTTGACTTACTATTAGAAATGAACTCAGTTCTTTGAAATAAGGCCTAGGCAGTGTATCAAATGAAAGTAAGTAAATTCAGACCATTTGACTTCTTGCCATTTGAAGTCTTAAAATATTTTGTATCTTCCATCGGGACAAGAAAGGAGGGGATGCTGTTATGCAGGTTATATTCCTCTCTGCTACTTTCTCTACAAGAGGAATGTATTTTTTTCCAAGAAGGAAGAACAATTATGCACAGTAGCAGCTGCTTAAGCACAATATATTGGTAACTACCTGGGGCAGCTATCTTACATTGATAAGGAAGAGGAAAAGGAAGCCATAAATCTGAAGCTCATGACTATGGTTCATAGGCATGTCATTATATACCACAGTGGTATAATACACCTGCCAAGCCATTTGTGAAAGAAGAGAGATTTGGCAGTGAAACAAATCACCACAAGCACAGTTCTCAGAAGTGACACTAAGTTTTGGCATTCAAGTGCAGAGGAGGTAAAAGTTAAAAAAAGGAGGTAAAGTTGTCATGGGCAACTTTAACTTAGAAGAATTGCCAAAAAAAAAAAAAAANNNNACACGAAAAAAAAAAAAAAAAAAAAAAACCAAAGGAAAGATTGAAAGATTTAACAAGATGGGAGGGAAAATGAAAAATTAGGATAAAATAATACTCATTAAATTGTACATAGAAATGGGAGAAGTAGGGCATGTGGAGAATGAGCTAATAAGAGACAAATGCCTCAAAAAAAAAAAAAAAAAA
>VZRH01003699.1:1222816-1239588 GCA_013397555.1 Urocynchramus pylzowi
AAAAAAAAAAAAAAAGGAAAGAAACTTGTCAACAATGAAAAGGAAAGAAAAAAATTAACATTTTGTGAAATTTATTTACATGGAAAGATATTACCGAAATGTCAGTCAGGGGTGGATGGGGGGATGTAGGAAAGCAGAAAAAGAAAACAAGAGAAAGAAGAACATGAATTATTTATGGAGCTCATAATTTCTATGTACAAACAGATATGTCATCAACATTTTTCTGCAAAGAAGACAAATGTAGACAAGAAACAGTGACAAAATGTATTGCCAGTAAAGGTACTCATCTCTGTGACACTCACAGTGTTATACATATGCAGTATCTAATGTTAAAAAGTACACTGTCAAGTACTCTCTTGGTATTCTATCTTGTATTAGTTCTACCCAGTACTAGTAATCTTTCTAAAGAAATTAATTAGGAATTATGTTGCTCTTCCTCAACAGTCTTCAGTCAATCTTGCTTTTGTAATTGTTCAATAAGCTAGTTCTTCTCTGGAGCTATATGTTTGGTCTATAAGGTGGTCATAGGCAAAGGTCCTGCCAGTCCTGTGCATGAAAGAGCCTTTTTATTAGGGCCTTTGTACTGAGGGTCTCACAAAGATCTCAGATAAAGGAGCTGGTATGAACTCTGTCTCAAGGATGCACCCAGAGTAGACAGGTGACACAGACAAGGGAGCGCACTCTCAAGAGGAGTCTCCTCTTGAGACCTGACATACTCCAAGCTATGCAGAGGTCCCCAGTTTTCACATTATCTCTTGAATCTCTCTGTAAGACAGAGCAATATATTCCTACTCTTAACAGAGGAATCACAGACAGATTTCATATTTCTCACTGGAAAGAAAAACAGGAATTAAAGTAGAGGAGGATAGATGGAGACATAATTTACTGCAACATATCAGGACAGTAGGTAAGAACTGTCAAAAGTCTCAGTTTTGTCTTGTTAAGTGTTTCTTCACTGGAAATTTCCTCAAGTACAGTTTTTATCATAATGAAATCCAGAGGTTTCAAACGTATTTGGAGTATGGTTATCTTGGACACAATAAAAACATTCAACTTTTCCTCTAAAAGTGTTTTTCTAGCAGAGATGTTATTAAGAAGCACTTTAGAGGAAGGCTTTAGCAGAGGCATGTTATTGCAGCCCTACACTGCCCAATGAAACAAGCTATATCACCAAAACTCGTTGTTACTCTAATTGCTGTCTCTGTTGTGAGATTAGGCAAGCACAGCCAAAATTTCACCACAAGCTCACAAGCCTGAATGCAAGAGCTCTGTCAGCGAAGTCTGAAAGCATGAAACTGGCTGGAACAAGAGATATTTCCTTTCCTTCCCCTCATATCCTGCCCTTACACAGTCCAGACAGATGGGAAGCGAAAAGGCAAGGAATGTTACCATCCCAGTAAGCAGCTAGGGCAGTGAGACAGCAGATTAAGTACTTTGTTGCAATTTATACAGGAAGGATGTGCTTAGCCAAGAAATTAACCACAATTGCTTGGACGTCTGCCTTAACCATAAAACCACCCTTCTTTCTTTGCCAGTTCAGAAATCAGAAGTGTCCATTTTAACTTCAGTGTCTAATCCCGAGAGGTGGACAAGAAAATTCATAAAAATCATAATTAAATGTAAAATAAGGAAAGGGAGGTGGACAGAAAGGGAAGGAAAAAATCAGAGAAGCAAACAGGCAGGGACATGCAGAAATGAGTGCAGGCAGACACTGGAAAAAAAAAAAAAAGCCAGAGAGAAAGAAAATTTAAAAATTAATTTAGGTAAATGAGCTAATATTAGATGTTGGAAAATTTAAAGAAAAAACTCCCTGAAAACAAGAAAAAAAAAACCAATTACAAAAAAGAAGTTGAATGGAAGTATTCACACCTAAGTTTAACCTACTTCCAGAATAAGTCTTGAAGCATTAATTTTTCAGATTATATTGAAATAACTTTTGATGGTTCATTAAATAGACAAAACAGCTATTCTGTATCTGCTAGACTTAGTGTTCTTTACTTAGGAGATTTACATGAAAGTGTGATTTTTTTTTTCCTAGATTGATAGTGAAGATTCTTCTCATGCCAGTGATTTCATATAAACAAAGAGAAAGGTATTGTACATAAATAGAGACAGACAGAGCAAAAGAGAGCATTTGGAGGAACTTTTTTCCTATTTGCCTATGACCTATCACCAGCACTTTAGTACTTTTTATACTAATAATAAAGTATCTAATCTATATTGATTTTTCAGAAGCTCATCAGCCTCAGGGTATAAGTGCCAACATCCATGGCATATGGAGTTTTCAACATGCAGCCTGAAAAATTCAAAAATCTTCTGGTCATTTCTTTGGTGTATCCCTATCTATTCTCTTGTTCTTTTCTGAATGTTATTTAACCATCTTTGTTCACTCTTTTTCAATCTATGTATGAGGTACTTGAAACGGAATTTTTAAAAAATTCTCAATACATATAGCTCTCTGTCCATTTCTTCCCACATGTTCACAAAATACAACAAGTGTTGGAAAAAATCTCAGTTATCAGGTTTTCACCCCTCCCGGAACAACTTTAAAAAGACAGCAGATACAGAAATGGTTTACAGATGAACAAAGAAATCCTTGAGGCCTGTTGGAGAACACTAAAGCACAATTGAGTGCTGAGGGGAATGGAGAAGTGCAAATATACTGATATAGGAAAAGAAAACCAGACATTTTCCTTTTATAAATTCAAAAATGAGAGCTAATTCAAGGAAATTGAAAGTTGACGTATTTTGAACACTAAAGGGAGGTGGGGGTGGATTTCAGTGTAAAAGTACTACATAGAAATCACTATCCATCACTGTAGTTTACATGTATCAATAACAAGGTTTTCAACATAAATGTATCTATGCTAAGGTTTTATTTTCAAATCAAAATATTTATAAACTTCAAAGCATTTTTACTGTTTTTCAATGGTTCAGTAGTCTTCCAGTCATTTATGGTTTAAGTGGTCAGTTAACTAGGAGAAAGATATGATTCTCAACTAAGGATTTCAGCCTGATAAATACATTGCAGCAATGGATAGTATACTGAGTTAAATTTCCATTTGATCCTGAAGGGGAATGCCTATATTCTAAAAACTGTTTAACCTTAATTTGAAGATCTAACGTGCTTTTGAAGATCTTAATCTTGTATTTACTATTTTGAAAAATACTTGCTGTGAAGGACTGGGATTCAGTTCTTTCTTAGTGTGATTGTTATGAATTCGAAAAGCAGTTGCTGGGAATATATTTTGACAATAATTTGCTAGATATACTTCAGACTGCCTACAAAATAAGTCGTTTGTATTGAAATGACCTCATTTATTACAAAAGTTTTCAGTACAAATCTTAACAGTTGACTAAGCATCAAGAAAGAAAACATTGCAACAAATTCTGAGCCCTCTCTTCATATAACCTGACCTTTTAAGGTAGATAGTATTATAGTGCCTTACAGTTATATCAAGAAGTTGCTAAAATACTTTACACATACAGCAAATCAATCACTGTAAATGGTATTTAAAGAATAGCTAGCTTTGTGGAAATAACAGGTGGCTGGGGTTTGAACAGCATGATTTATTGTGTCATTTTGTTTGCTTTAAAAAGGTTAATGGCAGAAACCTCCTTTCAGTTGACTTTGATCGAACCACAAAGACAGAAAAGATCTACGATGACCACCGTAAATTCCTGCTGAGGATTGCCTACGACACGTCAGGGCACCCCACCCTGTGGCTCCCGAGCAGCAAGCTGATGGCTGTCAATGTTACCTACTCATCCACGGGTCAAATAGGCAGCATTCAGCGAGGCACGACTAGTGAAAAAATAGAGTATGATGGACAGGGAAGGATAGTGTCTAGAGTGTTTGCTGATGGGAAAACCTGGAGTTACACATACTTGGAAAAGGTAAAGAACACTCAGGATTTTGAAAATGTGCTGAAATGCTGCAGCACCTCACTGCTGCATACAAAACAAAAATAGGTAGTAGAAGCACATTGCAATTATTCTAAGTATCAACATGTGATTCCAAGGGGAATGTTTCATTCCACAGATATGTAATCATGCTGTAGGTAATTGCTAGGAATTGATGTGTTTTTAAATTATTTAGGCCACTGACTAACAAGAAGCATCTGCATTTACCTTTTATCTTAACACTTAAAATGAGGTACAGGGACTATCTGCAATTCAATTCAACTGAAAATAATTTGTTTGCAAATGCTCCACTGTTGTGGGCTTTTTTCACTACCAAGAAAAGCTCTTTTTTCTAAATAGTTACAGCTGTCAATTTGTACATGCTATATGTTGTAGTGTCAAAATAAGGGATAGGCAAAAGATTAGGAATCAATACATATGTAACAATTGCTGAATGACAGCTCTCCTAGAAATATCTGTGAAAATCCCCCTTGTGAGATATGCAGAAAGAGAATCCGTTTCTTTTAGGGGTTTAAATATATTTCTGTTGAAGATGTTGCTCAGCAAATACTGTTTACTAGTTATCACAGACATAATTTAATCAAGACCTATGATACATAATAGCCACACATTAGGAAAATGTCAGAATAATTCAAGTAGCTCCTTTCGATATGAATAATCAAACAATTGTTTTGCCTACATCTCAAAAGCTTACAGAACAAGAACACAGTATTCAGAGATCTCAGGCTAATCAAATTCTTCAAAATCATCTCTAATTGTAGGAAAGAAATTGTATCTCCCATATGTTGTTCTCCTCGTGAGTTAATGGCTCTAAGACGGTTTTACTTCTTCCCATATTAAACATGACTTATCTGAATCCATTGACAATCTGCTGTTTAGCTGTGAATGCTTGATAAAAGAGTGATACAGTCATAACAAGTAGCAAATTATGAATGTAGAACTACTAATTACAGAACCCCTCACAATTAAGCATACAAGTAAATTAGGCAGGGAGATGTTAACAACATGTAAGGTCAATGATAATTCAATTAAAGAGGAGATAATTTTCTCAAGTGGGAATGTCACATTTTTGTGAAGAAATAGTATCAGTATATGGCGGGAGGGGAGATACTGCACCATTTGTCACATGATAAAAATCTGTTCTTAATTTTCAGTCAATGGTTCTTCTGCTCCATAGCCAACGGCAGTATATCTTCGAATATGATTTGTTGGATCGGCTTTCTGCTGTCACCATGCCCAGTGTCGCTCGTCATACCATGCAGACGATCCGCTCCATCGGCTATTACCGGAATATATACAACCCCCCGGAAAGCAATGCTTCTGTTATCATGGACTACAACGAGGAAGGGCAGCTCCTTCAAACTGCTTTCCTGGGGACAAGCCGGAGAGTATTATTCAAGTACAGACGGCAGACCAAGCTCTCAGAAATTTTATATGATAGTACAAGAGTTAGTTTTACTTACGATGAGACAGCAGGAGTCCTGAAAACAGTAAACCTCCAAAGCGATGGTTTTATCTGCACCATTAGATACAGACAAATTGGCCCGTTGATTGACAGACAGATTTTCCGCTTTAGTGAAGACGGAATGGTAAATGCCCGATTTGACTACAGCTATGACAATAGCTTCAGAGTGACTAGCATGCAAGGTGTCATCAATGAAACCCCATTGCCTATTGATCTCTACCAGTTTGACGATATCTCTGGCAAAGTTGAACAGTTTGGAAAATTTGGAGTTATATATTATGATATTAACCAGATCATTTCAACAGCCGTAATGACATACACAAAACACTTCGATGCGCATGGGCGCATCAAGGAAATTCAGTATGAAATATTTCGGTCGTTAATGTATTGGATTACAATTCAGTATGATAACATGGGACGAGTGACGAAAAGAGAAATTAAGATTGGGCCGTTTGCCAACACCACGAAATATGCTTACGAGTATGATGTAGATGGTCAGCTCCAGACAGTTTATCTGAATGAAAAAATAATGTGGCGATACAACTACGACCTGAATGGCAACCTGCACTTGCTCAACCCCAGCAGCAGCGCCCGTTTGACACCGCTTCGGTACGACCTGAGAGACAGAATAACTCGACTGGGAGATGTACAGTACAGGTTAGATGAAGACGGATTTCTGCGTCAGAGGGGTACAGAAATCTTTGAATACAGTTCAAAGGGCCTTCTTACTCGAGTTTACAGCAAAGGCAGTGGGTGGACAGTGATTTACCGTTATGATGGACTTGGACGACGAGTTTCCAGTAAAACTAGCCTTGGGCAGCATCTCCAATTCTTCTACGCCGACCTTACCTACCCAACCAGGATAACTCATGTGTATAACCACTCAAGTTCTGAAATCACATCTCTATACTATGATCTGCAAGGACATCTTTTTGCCATGGAAATTAGCAGTGGAGATGAGTTTTACATTGCATCAGACAATACAGGGACACCACTGGCTGTTTTCAGTAGCAATGGTCTCATGCTTAAACAAATTCAATACACTGCCTATGGAGAGATCTATTTTGACTCTAACCTTGACTTCCAGCTGGTAATTGGGTTCCACGGAGGCTTATACGACCCGCTGACCAAACTAGTCCACTTTGGAGAAAGAGATTATGACATTCTGGCAGGCCGGTGGACAACACCTGATATTGAAATCTGGAAGAGAATTGGGAAGGATCCAGCTCCTTTTAATTTGTACATGTTTAGAAATAACAACCCAGCAAGTAAAATACACGATGTGAAGGATTATATCACAGGTAAGAGAAGGTTACTTGACTGCAGCTTGGGGATACTGGATCTACAGGTGTCCACTTTAGAGGGAGTGAAACTGTAGGTAGCAAGGGCAGGAAGGGTCCTTCTGTGATCAGTTTAACACACCAGCATTACAGAAAATATTCACTGGAAGCTGGCTGATATTTTCCAGTGTAGACTTTTGCAAGTCTGCTAATGTAAATTGCTCAATAAGCTCCAGGGCTAACACAAAGTGATGTGTACACAGCCAGGTGCATGGAAGGAGGAGTAGGATAGTATAGAAAAAGGATTGAACTTCTCCTCTGTCAAAAAAAAAGGTGCTCACGTGCTTACTTTCATACCTCAATTCTTAGAGAACCTATATGCTTTTTTTTTTCTAGAGTAAGGGATGTGTAGTGTTTTCCATTATTCTACATACCAAAAATCTGTCTGCATGACACCAGAATTTTTGGAAAAATGTATGGCTCCAATACATTTGATTTTTTGTATTTGAATTAAATGTAAATAATCCAAAATACACCGACGTTGGCAGTCAACAGGAAGGGCTCAGCCTCACTTACTTAAGAGCTGTGAGACTACCACTTAGAAGAGCATCCTGGGAATCAAGTGGGTTTGCATTCATTTAACAAACAGTGGGTTGCTATTAAGTGGGTTGCTAGCAGGCTGCCTGGGAGTAAGAATAAAAACAGACCTCTGAATCTGTCCTCTTTTAGCAGCATGTGCTGTAGGGCATGCAATTGGAATCAGATTCTTTGTGCCATTGAAAATCATGCACTTAGTTCAGAAATTGCCCTCAAAATACAGTTTTGGTTCTTTTCTTAACATCTTTGATGTCTGAAATGCACAGGCAGACACTGCTTATATAAGGTTATTATTACAATTGGTAATTTGGCTGACTGGCAGTTTTAGATGCAGCACCTCATGAGACATTGTATTTATTTGAAAATGTCAGAAATTATTTTAAGATACATATTTTTTATTCTTTTAATTTTTGGAAAAATCTGCTTCCTTAGTCCACATATTGAGAGCTTTCTTAAATAAAAATTATTAGGCTTGGTAAGGAGAACTCTGCCAAACTCTAAGCTTAGTTTTTGTGGAAAATTGTGTAAAAAAACAGAAACAAGGCAGAGATCTCTTTCTTGCCAAACAATTGTTAACTGATTGTTGGCACCCTAATTTATTTTTAACAGAACATAAAATATATCTTAAATAATGTTATCTAATGATAATTTGGTATCCTGTCTGCTTACTGATGCATTTCATTAGCTTTTCATTTCATTGATCCCACATCATCTTGAAGAGGAGCAGATTTCTCTTGAATCAACAAAAAATATCTGCCAAATCATTTAAAAGGTAATTGGCTATTATAGGTGCTATTTCAGGAGTAGTTTGAAGTCATTACAATAACACACACCAAAAGGACAGGATGTGCTCTGCAGTACTTTTTTTTTTTTGGCTTTGTTTAAAAGTCATTTTAACTTATTGATGATGAAGATATGACATAAAGCATGTTTAACCTGACCATGAAATTCCAGCTAGTTTAGGCTGT
This sequence comes from Urocynchramus pylzowi, assembly GCA_013397555.1. Classification (NCBI taxonomy): domain Eukaryota; kingdom Metazoa; phylum Chordata; class Aves; order Passeriformes; family Fringillidae; genus Urocynchramus; species Urocynchramus pylzowi. The sequence continues at coordinate 1,231,051 of VZRH01003699.1, forward strand.
ATGACAAGGAAATCTCCCCTTAACTGTGCTGCCATAATTGTTCTGGAAGTCAGGGAGGCCATCAGAACCTAATTGCTGAACTCTGCAATACCTTTCAACTGAGCCTAGTGCAACTCTTATATAGAACAGACATTTTCTTTTAAGTTTAGAACTGTAAGTTTCCTGTATAGGTTTGCTGTTTCCATACAAAAAGAAATCAACTATGCCAAAAGCTATCATATGTAAAAATTGTGTGGTTGCAAAATACAGAACAATTCTAATATTTTTCTCTCTTTTTTTCTTATAATTATTCCCTTTCAGATGTTAACAGCTGGCTGGTGACATTTGGCTTTCACCTGCACAATGCTATCCCTGGCTTCCCTGTCCCAAAATTTGATTTAACAGAACCTTCTTATGAACTTGTGAAGAGCCAGCAATGGGAAGACATACCAGTAAGAAACAAAACTAAACATTCAAATTGAACAAAATAGAATGCTCCCTTCTATTCAGATCTTATAAGACATGGATAATTCTGACAGCCAGGGTTATTTGCTAAGTTCAATCCAAACTTAGTACCTTTATCTAGTTTCAAAAGAATTTAAGAAATTACAGGTGGAGGGTTTATAACAAATTTGCTAAGTTAGGTACTATTTTATATAAGATTTTGTTTGCTTTTAGCAATTATAAAATTTTAAAAGACAATAATCAGTGAAAAGTTTAAGATGCTCTAAAGATGTCTAATTTTCATAGCAGAAACTACAGAGATTATATTTGTACTAACATTCTGCCTGAAGACTGTAACTGAACACTGTAGTAAAAAAGAGATGGTGAAATAAACAAAAGAAGAGGTGATATAACATACCCATACCAGGCACCACTATAATTTGGCTTCCTTTTAGTATTAACCATGAACACCATAACATATGTAAAAATAAAATACTGAAATTGAAATTACCTGAGGTAAAGCCTACTATATCACATAAAACTCAGGTGCTTAGGAAGTTATTTGAAAGCAAAAAAAATGAAGTTTCATCCTGAAAACCTGCTGCGGTTTTAAATAATGAAAGAAATGCATGTGGAAGTAAAATCTAAGTCTCCCATTTAAGAAAATTGTATTTACAAATTAGGCTTACTCGAAGATCAAATACCTGTGCCCTCAAAAATTCTATGGTTTATGTTTAGAATTAAGAGTTAAGAGGCATTAAAATGGGTGATCCCATTCTAAGCAGTCAAAGAAATTATCTCTTTTTACAAGAATCATGATAGAGAATGTTACAAGAATTAATGATATAAACTTTAAAAATCCTAAAATTTAATGTAGACCAAAAGTCCTTAAAACAGTGACCCAGCAGAAGGGAACATATGGAAGCTGACTTTGCATTCAGGAAGTTAGTTAGTTAGTTAGCTAGTTAGTTAGTTAGTTAGTTAGTTTTTAACAGCAAGGAATTAAGTAACAGGGAGGGACTTTAGAGCCCAGCATGAGACTAGTGTCTCCCATGAGCAACAAAAGCAGTGAAGGAGGAGCACAGCAAGCACTCCAGTTGTATTGGGACATAAGAGACCTGTCATCAGGCATGGCTGTGAAGAATGATCAGAGGTTGTTTAGTTAGGTCTCAAAGGTTAAAGAATGAAATTATCCATTAACACCAGCATAGGCATACCAGGAACAGAACCAGTCTGGTCAAAGAGATGAGAGCAGACAGCTAGTTGTCAAAAATCTTCGTGAGAGAGCTCAATATCATGAGGAATGCCAGGAGCATGTGACATGAGAGAGCGAGAAGTGCGTGATAGGAAAACAAAGATTCAAAATTCTCATGTAGGAAGAAGCTGCAACTCTTGTATTCACTGGTGAACAAGCAAATGCAGAAGGAGGCAGAAGTAAACACACAAACTACTTGGTATTTTGAAACATTCTGGAGTAAGTGAGCTTTACTGAGCTCTGAGGATACATGTTAGAAATAAACAAAGTTCATCATTATGAAGTTGCTATAGCATCTTACTGGTCTCACTGATGATTGCTGTCTACAATATATTTTGTGCTCACTAGCTTTCATGTAGGATTTATAACGGCTGAAATCCAGACTTGTTAGCAAATGCAGATCAAAATCTGCCACATTCAAAAAGAATGGAGAGTCCAAGTTAATTCATAATTCCCCCAGGAGTTATCCCCTCCAGAATGCTAGCCTTGTGGCAAAACAGAGAAACCTTTGCAAACTTTTTGCCAAGCTTTGCTCAGCAGCAAGGCTGAATTAAGGTTGCATGACTCTTAATGACTCCTGCTTGGTCTCCCATCCAGAAATTTAGGAAAACAAAACAGACTTTTGACTCATTTGTCAGCAGTGAATCAAATGATTTAAGCAGTATTTTACTAAAAGGAGAAGGGGTCAATTGGAAGATAAACTGGATTATCATCAAAAATGAAGTACTCGTTTTTAAAAGTGCAGCCAAAACTATTTAAATCTTTGTTTCCTGCTGAGGCAGCTGCCAGGGCAGCTGTCTGCTCCCCACCTCTATCAGTACAGCTCATTCACAGCTTGTTGCTGTTAAGGCCCAGGGTTAGACCGACAAGATGTGTCTATTCTCACAGTTGTGAGGTCTCATCCCAGCCACAGCTGACCCTGTGATTTGAGCTGTCCTGCTATCTAGATGCACTAGCTGGCCATTCCTGCTAGCTGCTCCTGCTCTTTCAGCTGCCCAGGCTAACTGCTGCAGTTGTGCTGGCAGGTCCCATCCCCAGCCATCCTCTCTTTACCAAGAGTGCGTCTGGCCTAGGGGGCTACACACAGCTCTTCCATGACATTCTGCTATCCTAGCTTTTCCAATAGCCTGGCTTGTTGGTTCTTTTCATTCATTGCCCCTTGACTTTGCTAGCTATGAACAAAACACTGCTGTATTCAGGGTTGCACCCATCTGAAGCTCTTGGAGAAAAGCTCTTCTAGGCAGGAAGCTGATATTTGAAGTGAAATGGAAGGTCACACAGCCCGATTGGCCACAGTCTTCTCACAAGTCCCCTTTTACCAGTTTCTGCAAGTATTTGCAAGAAAGGGTATCAGTCCCCAGTACTCCACCTCACTGGTACCATTAGCTTCCCTCTCTTTTACTGTAAAGACTGTCATGGCAGTTTGATTTCCCTCATTTCTTTAGCCGCTTGAGGGATTATGAGAGCCTCCCTGCAGTTTGGTCTCAGGCTGTGGCTACTTGAGAGACTCTTATCTCCTGAGTCAGTGTCAAGAAAGGCTTGTTCCAGTTCTAAAGCCCAGCTTCCTAACCTGTCAAAATCTCCTCAGTTTGACTGGACTCGTGGTAGACAGGAATCATAACTGAACAAGCTCAGAGGAAAAGGTGACACCATAGTATGATGATACTGTAGTAAGGCAGCTCTTACCTGTATTAACATGACATGGCCTGGCAATGTGCACTGGCAGCCCAGAAAGTCAATCCTGCCCTGGGCTGCATCAAAATCAGCAGGGCCAGCAGGGCAAGGGAGGGGATTTTGCCCCTCTGCTCTGCTTTTGTGAGACCTCAGCTGAAACACAGCATCCAGCCCTGGGGCACCCAGCACAGGAAGGACATAAACCTGTTCAAGCTAGTCCAGAGGAGGGCCACCCAGCTGATCAGAGGGATGGAGCACCTCTCCTATGAGGAAGGGAATTGGGATTGTTCAGCCTGGAAAAGAGAAGGCTTTCAGGTAACTTACTTGCAGCCTTCCAGTATCTGAAGGAACTTACAGGAAAGACGGGGTAAGACTATTTACAAGAGCAGGTGGTGACAGAACTAGGAGGAAAGGGTTCAAATTGAAAGAGAGTAGGTTTAGATTACATATTAGGACAAAATTCTTTACTGTGAGGGTGGTGAGGCCCTGAAACAAGCTGCTCGGGGAAGTTGTGGATGTCCTATCACTGAAGGTGTTCAAGGCCAGGTGGGAAGGGGCTTTGAGCAACCTGGTCTGGTTGAAGGTGTCCCACAGCAGGGGGTGGAACTAGATGATTTTCAAGGTCTCCTTCCAACCCAAACTATTCTGGGATTCTTGTGGTTATGTATTGACATTGCAAGTCTGTCCTGTGCAGCCCAGTAAGTAGCCTCTGAAGTTGAAGCCAATTTTTGTGCAGGTTCTCGGGAGACAAAGAGTAAAAGCAGTGAACATTAGCAAAATAGTCTTGTAACTCAGCAGAACAAGCAGTATGCAGATCTAATTAACTCCTTGGCACTGTCAGTTGTGGCATATCCTGTTGTTGTCCACGGGCAGCACACCAAGAAATCCTGGCTGTTTGGCATTTAGGGGGCTACAGATGGCTGGTAAAACTTCTGTCTGTTCTTGTTTACAGCCAATTTCTGGAGTGCAACAACAAGTGGCGAGACAAGCAAAGGCTTTCCTTTCCCTAGGAAAGATGGCAGAAGTGCAGGTCAGCAGACGGAAATCCAGCGGAGAAAAGTCGTGGCTGTGGTTTGCCACGGTGAAGTCTCTGATTGGCAAAGGGGTGATGCTCGCTGTCAATCAAGGCAAAGTGCAAACAAACGTGCTCAACATTGCTAATGAGGACTGCATAAAAGTGGCAGCTGTTTTGAACAACGCTTACTACCTAGAAAACTTGCATTTCACTGTGGAGGGAAAGGACACGCACTATTTTATCAAGACCACCTCCCCTGAGAGTGACCTTGGGACACTGAGGCTGACAAGCGGGCGTAAGGCCCTGGAGAACGGCATCAATGTCACTGTTTCCCAGTCCACCACCGTGGTGAACGGCAGGACTCGTAGGTTTGCTGATGTTGAAATGCAATACGGTGCTCTAGCGCTTCACGTCCGCTATGGCATGACACTTGATGAGGAGAAGGCCCGGATACTGGAGCAAGCCAGGCAAAGAGCACTTTCCAGTGCCTGGGCCAGAGAACAACAGAGAGTAAGAGATGGAGAGGAAGGCGCCAGGTTGTGGACAGAAGGAGAAAAGAGGCAGTTGCTAAGTGCTGGAAAGGTACAAGGATACGATGGGTACTATGTACTCTCTGTGGAGCAATATCCAGAATTAGCAGACAGCGCTAACAATATACAGTTCCTCAGACAAAGTGAGATAGGAAAGAGGTAACACACTGGCTTAGCTCAGGCTGCCAAAGAGACTGTGTACCAGTGTCTTCTAAAAAGGAGACCAAACTGTTTTGCTGCATTACTACTTGAGCCTAAGCTTACATCTTTGCTCAGATTTTTTCTGTAGCACAATCCAGACTCTGTAACAAAAGAGCGCCTTCCAGAAGAATGATACTGCTAATGACAAAACTTTTTTTTTTTCTCAAAGACCTTAAAGGTGATCTGCTTTAAAGAATATGTTTACATATGCATATCGCTGCACTCAAGTTGGACTGAAAAGTATTAAAAAAAAAAAAATAAAAGAAGAAAAAAAGAAAATATAAAGGCCTACAGATTTTGCAACAGGCTGTTTCTTTGAGGCACTGTATTTAATTAAGATACAGACCCATACAGTGTTTCCAAATAGTACTGAATTGTTGACCTTTGCTTACGAGAAGTAGTCTCTCTCTTTCTCTCTCTCTTTTTCTCTCTCTTTCTCACTGCATAGGATGTGGTATATATCTGTTAATTTTAAAACATGGGGCAAAAATTACTGTTTATAGACAACCCAACTGCATTAAACTGTGCTGCTTTCTAAAAGGACATTGGCACAAGTGACTTATGCTACCATGGGAATTTAATAATGGATTTTACAATGCTAACATGGTTTGCCTTGGGGGGAAAATGGCAAGTAGAATCCTTGTTGCATATAAGCAAAGGAAACCCTGATTTTTTTGTAAATTATGTGAGACAAGTTGTTTATGGATTTTTATATGAATTACAATTTACTGTACATCAAATATTAGTCTCAGAGGAGTTAATTTATGTAAAGTGTTTAAAAAAGTTTATACTTAAAAATAAAATGATAAAAACATGTGCTGTGTGTGATTTTTTTTAAACAAAAAGGAATTGCACCTTTTATGTTATAGCTGTACAGTATAAAGGATTATATTGTAGAGATATAACAGTGATGACTAATGTCCAAAAGTGTTAATATTTTTGTATTAGGTTTAAAGCTGTGCATCTATCACTCTGTTGATAGGATGGGACACTCCACAGAGTGGCTGGCTGAATCAGACCACAGCTCCCTCCCCTCCCTCTCCTGTCACCCAGGCCAGTGCCACTTCATCAGTCATTGTTAGAAGGCACAGTAACCAAATAAGTCTCATTTAGTATGATGGAAGACTTTAATAGGTTGGGGTTTCCTTGTCTTTTTCCAGCCCTAATGTAATAAATGGACATTTATTCATACCAGGTGGGGTTTCTGTTGGTTTTTTAGAAGCTTTGTTTCACAATGGAGAAATAGTGTCTCAGGTGCTTGGCAAATTGTATGTAGAAGAAGAAGAAGAAATGATGTAGTTTCATCCAGTTATGTCAACTTTGTCTTCTGTATAATACAGCTCTTTTAGGTGTTAATAACTCCAGATAGAAGAAGCGTACCTCTGACCCGATGCTACAGAATTGCTCTTTAGGCAGGCAGGCTGTTCAGTAGGTTCATCTCCTGGCCTTCAGCTGGCAGATCAAATCTCATTACTGTGAACACAACCTGGGGATGGAGAGGAAGGTCCAGTTCTAGTGCCTAGTCTGCATCTCCACACCACTGCATAGATTTGGCATGCTCTGCTCCAAGGCCCAGTATATTTGCTGCAGGAAGAACTGTGTGCAGCTGGTTCCTTATAGGAAGCCTGTGGTGGCATCTATGGCATCTGTTCTACATCTTGGCTGAAACCATTCTTAGAGCTTTAGTCTCATGAGCACTAAATTCAGCCACAAAAATAAATATTTTTAAGAAGAGACAAAATTGGGGGTTTTGATGTTCATTGAAATATACACAGTATTTCTATCCATGTATTATAATGACAGAACATAGTAAGTGAACGTGTCTTAACTATGAATGGTTCAAGTGGATGTAATAAAAATAGTTTTCTAACTGCTTTGTATTCTGAGAGTCTATGGTATTACATACTCTAAATTGCACATTAGGATTGTTTGATAAACAGATTTGAATTTCTCCCAGCCAAGTCGCTACCGAATCTACAGTATCAGTGCTATTACTGTATGTGTGTATTTGGTAGAGCATACAGAACTAATTACACATATAATGAATGCTAATCATCTATTAGAATTAAAGCACAGATTAGTTGTTAGTACTTCTACCCTTGAAGCTTGAGGGCCCTAAATTTAGAGAGGATGGTATTTCAGACCCCAGAGGTGTGTCATTGAGCTACGTATTCTTTTTAAAAGATGTAAAATGCTAGGTGTTTGCAGTTCTGTTGGGTGGCTCTTCCACAGCACTGTATTTAGCATGCTGTAAGTGCTCTCTGTTGAAATAGGCTCATATTCTAAATTATGTCCAATGTTTCTGTTCTGTTTGAATATGAAAAGCTTGTATAACATGTCAACATTGAAATATATCTTCTACTTGGCGCATACCAGTCCCTTCTCCTTTGTTCTGGCACCAATAAACAACAAATTATAGTATCTGTTGGTGATCATTTTAGATACAGTCAAATCAAGCCAATTAGTGGCCTTGTTAGTAGGTATAATGAGCCTATTTCTTGCTAAAAAAGACTTGTGATCTGGACATGTTCCTGCAGGAAATAGTGACCTTGGGGAATATAGAAACAAAAGATCTTTTTAAAGAAAAAATATGCATAATTAAAGAAGCATATTACAAAAATAAGAAAAAAAGAAAGGAGATTCTAAGTATTTTAGACAATGCCAGTCAAAATGCTATCCTGATATTTTGAGATGTATATTTCGTCTGATTTGTATTGTTCTTTTAATTTGCCTTCTTAACTTTATATGTGTCCTGAATTTTCCACAAATTGATAACTATAGATTGCATCTAGGCTTTCCAATAAAAGCCAACCCAACGTGTGTGTGTGTGTGTGTTTATATTTGGGGTTTTTTAATCTGTATGTCAGATATTGCACCTGTGCTGCCACTTTTCTCGTATCGAAGAAACAAAGTGATCCCCTTGCACTCGTATTGATTCATTTGCTTCACAGTTGGCAGTATCTTTTTTTGACTTTATCCAATGGCTTCATCTGCTAACTCAGCAAAGTGAATTACTCCATGGGATCTCTCAGGGGGTCCACTATAGAGAAAACATTAAATATACCTCCACAAAGCCAAATCTTTCATAGCTAAGGAAAGCCAAAGAACAAAAAAATCACTTAGAACTGTTTTCTCTCTTATCCTCCTGAGCAAAAATATGACAAAAAGTACTTGATTATAAGGAATTAGATTGGCATTTGTAGTTACATATATACACAAAAGAGATCCTTCAACCTGCATTTAGGCCCTCTTTGCAGAAACTGCTGACTTCAGCACTGCTCTTCGTCAAGAGACTGCTTTTATTTTAGTTGGAACAGGCAGACTTCACCACACTCACTTTGTAGTGACAACCTTGAGTTAGTAACATGTTGATCCAGCCCTAATCAGGTCACTGCTTTGCTAACTATGGCCTAATTTTGTTATTAAAAAAAAAAAAAAAA